>JAQZBX010070187.1:0-15459 GCA_029593785.1 Cabassous unicinctus
TTTATAAAGAAGATAGAAATTTAGAACAAATTATAATAAAAAATTTAGAGTATGACAAGTGAAAAAAATGAATGCAGAGGAAATAGAAGTTAAAAAATAAGAGAATTAAACTTCAAATAAAGATTAAAGGTTAAGCATTAAAAAAAGAATAAAAAGATAAAGTGGATGAGATGTAAAATAAATGAGAAAAGGCTAGAGGCCAATGAGATAAAAGGTTAAAACCATGAAAGTAAAAAAGATAAAAGATTAAGATGTATGGGATAGGATGAAAAGTGAAAAGTATAAAACTAGATGAGATTAAAAATTAAGCACAGGAAATAGCTAACATGCATAAAGTAAAAAAAGAGTGAGAATCAAGGGGATCTGGGGAAAATAATTCAAAAGAAAATGAAGTATGAAGATTGGGCAACTAGATGAGCAAAATCAGCTAAATCGTCTAAAGGCAGACAAGGGCTGAGAAGCTGACCCCTTCCAGTAGCGAGCCCACAGAGGAAGAGGAAGAGGAAGAGGAAGAGGAAGAGGAAGAGGAAGAGGCAGCCTTGGCTTAGGGGTGGGAGAAAGGTAGCTACTCCAGTCTCCTGCCCTTCATTCAGCCTCCCAAGCCTTTGACTGTAGTGCCAGGGCTCCTGGACCAAGGCAATCAAACATCCTTGGATGCTCAAGATAAGCCAGTCTTTTCTCTGGAGAACTTCTCAGGTGAGCTTGCTGAACTCACCTGTAATACTTCCTGACCTTCTTTCCATCTATTCAAATCCTTTTAATATTTAAAACCCATCAGAAGGTCACTCTTCTAAGATGCCTTTCCTGTCTCCTTCCACTTGCATGCAAACATCCGTGCTGTGAAATATGGGGCTTGGTTACCTGATTTTATGTTTTATGATTATTTTATTCATGTATTTTTAACTTTTTGCCAAAAGCTGAAAGGATGCAGTAGGCTTTTAGATCATTGTCTTAGTTTAAATGTCAGATTCATGATTTCATGATACTGCAGCTAAGTGAATTTTGTGATTGTCAATCCATTCCTCTGCCCCCTCCTTCCTACCTTCATAAGAAGTATTCTTTTTTGCTGAAGGGGAGTTCTCTTTTGGCAAATAGGCTTTTCCCATCATAGGTGGAAGATGACCACTCCATAGCTCTTGTGTTTACATTCAAAAGATCTGCTCATATTCAACTAAAATATCTTAGTCTCTTACAAATTTCTAGCAGAGGGAATCTGATTAACCCATTCCGACCCAACTCTGGTTCTGTCACCGGTGGCCATCCATATTTTTCCTACCTCCATAGCAATCCTATTACTTGCCCATGTTTTGGACTGTGGACTACTTTGACTTCCTTTTTCCATCTAGCTGACTATCCTGATTCCTATCTTTTAAATTATCTCTAAAAATTTCTGCTCTAAGAGCTAATAATACCTGTCATGGGAGAAGCCTATTAACAGAAAGAGAAGAATGACATAGGACATGTCGAGAGGAATTGTCTTATTCCTTTTAGCTTTCTGGTTTATGATAATTGACTGAGGTACCTGCCCTTGGCTTCCTTGAGATCGCCCAGTGGCCCTATCACATTCCTGTTTTCAACTTAAGTAAGTTGAAGTTGTTTTCTGCAACTTGCATCCAAATCTTTACTGTTATGGTAAGTAAAATGTTTTTCAAGGAGGTGGATAAGAAGTGATAGTTTTTTTTTTTTTTTTTCAAGGAGGCTGTTATTTTTTTATTGCTGGAGGGCATTGTCCCTTGTTTGAGACTGTGTTGAAAGATGTTAGAAACTTAGGCAATTTTGAAAGTAACTCACTTAACCCATCATAAGTCAAATTAATGTTGTTTGATTGCAGGGAAAAGAAAAAAAGCCTAGTGGAAAGTACTCTGTGCCCTCTTAATATCGGCCCATTGATTAATTGTATGAGGTAAATTCCATTTCCATAGGACCATAACCTTGAAAAGTTTCTTTGGCTTAATGTGTTGCTGTTTGTTATATTGCCCCTTAAAATTGAAAACTGGTTCAATATTCCCTTTCCAGTTCTTAAATTGACTCCATCTTCTGCACACCTCGAATTTATTCCTACTCTCATATACCACTGAAATATCTAATAACTCCCAATATTTGAGTATCCAAAATACATTCTTCAGACTGCCTCATTCACTCTGAAATAGCACAAAAATTCTTTGTCAGCCTATGTGCCCTAGTTTTTCATTTGGCAATTATGGCCCTGTAGCTAAATTCTCGTTCTTGCAGGGCCAAACAATTTTCCCCTTTACAAGCTCTTATTATACACCTCAGCCCATTTTCTGGAGAGAACTGGGGTCACTGGCTAATTCTGGTTTTAAACAGTGTTTAGTGCCATGGTCCTTGAACAGCCTTGGCTATGGACAAAATTGTTAGGGAGGTTTACATGTTCATTTTCAGAGTCCCTTTCATTGCTACCCTCTTCCCTCTCGTTTTTATTTTCTACCTCCCAGCTTCCCTACATGTATGGAGACAGCTTCCTGTCTTCTGGGATACCCTTGCACTAGAGAACTGCTGTTTACTCCAAAGCATCCAGGCCCCTAACCTCTGTCAAAGAATTTCTGTTCTATGTCCTATTTCTGCATGACTCTAACCAAATACATACATTCATTTTTAGATGTCAATGACCGAAAATATCTTAGGATATTATGCTGCTTAGAAAACCAATGTGCTTCTCACCAAGGATCTTTAGTATATTAATTAAAGGAGTGACTTGTGGTGAGCATTTTGGACCATGTAACAAGATAATCAATGTAAAGGACAATGCAATGGACTCAGCCCTTCAGTCTATGACCTTCTCTTTCCTTTTGAACTGGCCTTTCTCCCAAAGGTCTGCTCTGTGTCCTAGGAATGGGCCCTGGCTGCTGGCCTTACAGTATGCCATACCCAACTGAGTCAAGCTGGTCCAGTCAAATTCTCTCTCCAGAAATTCAGAATTGGGATGGAGGGAGTGTAGCAACTTTATCATGTGAACTTGAAGGTTGAGGTATAGCCATATTTGAAAGTGAATGAGGAGAGAGAAAGCCAGTCTGAAGAGAGATGATATCATAGCTGTGCAGAGAAGGGCCAACTGGGAAACAGGATTAGAGTCCTGATGACTTTGCCTGGCCCTTGGGTCTTCCTGGGGGCATCTTCTTCCTCCATATACTTGAGTATGGTAAGGAAGGACTTGGGCAATGGTAGCCCTCAACTCTAGAGTTATCCATCACCTTCCTATTTTTAACCATAAGACTTAGTGATGATTTCATGTCTAAAAATATTGCATGGGGGTAAATATTTTAAAGAAGAATTCTATTTATATTCAGATATAGAATTGCTTGTAACTGCCTATGAAGGTGATGGAGAACAACATTGGCTAAAAATGTAGAGTGTGTGATGGGGACTGAGAAGGTGTCCTGAGAAAAATGTTACTTGTAATACTAAGTAAAAATCCAATGTCAAGAGCAGAGTTTCTTAATTGGTGAGTAGTGCATGGGTTACAGATGTAATGAGAAATTAGTCCCTTCAGTCTCAGGGAGGGGTGGTATGGTACCTTTTCTGTTATGAGCAGTACAGTCTGATTGCCCCAATGTACCATATGAACATAATTATTTTTTAAATGTCTGTCATGATATGAAGAAGGTTAGGGTCTGATCTAGTGTAATGGTTAATATTAATGTGTGTTTTGCATCATTATCTTATTTAAAATTCACAGGAGCCCTTTGGGTTGGGTTCCATTATTATTTCCACTTCACAGATAACAAAAGAAAGGAGTCATAGGTTAGGTAATTTGCAAGAGTCACACATAATACGTTTATGGAGCTGGGACATAAACTCGGGTGGTCTGGAGGTAGATTCCATGCTCTCAGCCACTACTCTGTATGTCTCCCCCATTGAGAAGGTCTGTTGGGAGGCATCACAACCAATGGGGAGAAAAGCTCCCCCCTCACACAGGGATATTACATGTTACTGCTGCAACTGCTCCACTCACATAGCATACCCCTCTCTAGGCAATTGGCTTACTACTCAGAGGGTAGGCTATACCAAAATTTAAATGAAAGGTACTATATAAACATTAAAGAATGAAAAAACCAACCAGATCTTCCATCTTCCCTGGTAAGATAATTACCTTGTCTCTACCCCTGTCAAAATAGACCATTGATAATCAAAGTTGGGTTTCTTGGAGGCGCAACTAGAGCAGGACTTATTCTTGATACCATTAACTTAGCACAGTTTCAGACAGTTACTGTTTATCTTAGTCATTACTGAGCCTCATTAGTAACCCAGACATACTCCTAGAAAGGAAAATATGACTGGCAAAAGAAGCCTTTTATTACTTTGAAGCTGCTTGGACTGACCCACCTCCTCGGTGGAGTCCTTCACTCTCACCATGAGCCAAGAGCAGAAACAAATTCCTCTCTCTCTTTCTCTGTCTTTCTCTCTCTGGCTTGCTCCATAGGGAAATAGAAGTAAATACCCTTTATTCTTGACTCTTAGTACATTGGGACAAAACTGTCACAGAGATAATAGCCACTTTATTTAGCTACCTTGTTTAGGATTTTTGAAATTTGAACCCAACATGTTCTCTCCTAATTTGTTTACTCTTACTGTAGATTTTTGTTTCTTGCTACCAAAGATTCCTAATTCAGGAGAGAGAATTTAGGACTGGGCATTGAGTAAGAGGAAATGTTTCTACTGCTCAAGTTAGATGGCTAGTCAGGTGAAGGGCTACTGGATGAGTCCTTGAAAATGGGCAGCAAGACATTTCTCTATCATGGATCAAAATAAAACCACAGAAAATCTTCCTGTATAGAACAAAAAAATTCCATTTCTGACATGGGGTCTGACATTGTATTTTCTACTTTATTTTTCCCTGGTGCATTTTGGGAGCATGGGCTAATCCGTGAAAGCTTTTTCCATCCCTGGTTTTCACATTTTTTTTCCTCTTTCAGAAAACATAGCTATTACAAAAGAAGCACAACTTCTCTAGTCTCTTCAAAATAGAATAATGACATTTTCATAGCAAGAGATTGGAGGAGGATGTGTGGGGATGTTGGGCTGGCTGTAATCCAGAGGTTTTTAAAGAACTACAGAAAGGTCTTTCACCTCTTAAAAATTGACAGTTGTGAAAGCAAGCCAGTTTTAGAATTTGTCATCTTGTGTTAACAGTGTACCCTTTTGCAGTTACTGGTATCTCTCAGCATAAATGCCAATGTAAAGAGCTCGATTGTAGGCTTTGCTGAGGAGGTCAAGACTTGCATTTCAGGCCTGTGCACATGTCCTTGGCTCTGTAAGAAGATGTGGTGGGAAGAGCGTTGCCCTGGGAATCATGACACTGAGTAGCTTCTTGACCTTGCACTGTTCACGAATCTCTGGTCCTCAGTCTTATGGACTGTGAGTGAGTTGGACAAGGTAAACTCAAAGAGCCTGTCTGGATTGAAAAATTCTGTGATTCTAAGTCCTGGAAAATCACAGTAATATCTTCATTAATACTATGTTTTCTCCCATTTTTCCTCCAGCAGGTAGTTGGCTCTGTAGAAGTCCTTGCCTAATTTTTATCATAGTGGAGGGGTAGCTTGCCAGTGGCAATTTGGAAGAAAATCTTCTGTTTAGCAGCATTTCACCTAAATCTTCCTTGGTTGGCAGTAAGGGAAGCTCAAGTTGTGCCCAGACCCACGTGCTTGCATCTTGCCCCTTCGGCCAGCACTCCAGTGACCTAAGACTAGGCTTGACTGCTCTGAGGGGCTTCTTTTGGTTTATCTATGTGCCTGTATACCAGCCTTGAAAATGACAGGTTGTTGCTCAGGATGATTAGTATTAAAATCACTGTCTCCTAGAGCTGCAAAGAAACGGAGGCACCATGGAGTCTGTGATGATCAGTTTTATGTATCAACTAGGCTAGACTGAAATCTCCAATTATTCAATCAAACACTAACTGAGGTATTAATGTGAAGGTATTTTGTGGATGTGATTAAAGTCCATAATTAGTTGACTTTAAGTAAGGGAGATTATCCTAGATAATAATCCTTACCTTAAGGGTGAGGGTGGGGCAGATTCGATTCAGTCAGGTGAAAGGCCTTAAGAGCAAAACTGAGGTTTCCGTTCCTGCTCAAGGGTTGCAGTCTGACACCTGTCCTAAAGAATTCAGACTTGCCTAGCCAGCCCTCACAGTCACATAAGCCAGTTCCTTGCAATAAATCCCTTAATATATATCTCTGACAGGTTCTGTTTCTCTGTGTTGAATCCTGCCTGACACAGAGTCCAAGCCCTGGATTTTATAGAGGAAGAAACTCAGGTCCAGGCCCCAGAGTTCAGCTAATTAATGGTTGAGCTTGGAATCCAATTCAGGGGCTCTGACTTTGAGGCTTGTAATTGTCCCACAGCACCACACTCATTCTATTTCCTAGAACTCAGCTGCCAGTGTGGACACAGGGCATAGGCATAATACACGAAGCACTCCTGCCTCCTTACCCCATGCCTCCAAATACCTCCATTTTGCTTGTTTGATATGCTCACCATCTTTGCATGGTCCTTGTGCAAGGGATTGAATGACCCAGTGAAAATGGTACTGAAAAGCATTACAACCCACTGGGTCTTACTAATGAAATTAATGTACTCAGATTTGGCAGAAAGTTGTTGAAGGATATTAGAGTCTTAGGAAGGCAATCCTGGCAACACGGGTGAGCCATGATTTTGGAAAGTATTTGTAGGGCTGAAAAGACTCTGCTGGCCCAACAGAAAGCTCTGGAGTAGTAGTTTTTAACTTTTGGGGGGCAGACTGAGAGGCCTTGGAGAATCTAGAGCAAACTTTTTCAACCTCGGCACATTGTGGGTCAGATAATTATTTGTTTTGGTAGGCTGTCTTGTGCAAATGTAGTATGTTCAGAGATTTGCTGGCTTCTACCTACTAGAAGCCAGTAGCATCCCTTAGATGCGACAACCAAAAATGTCTCTAGACATTTTCACATGTCCCTGGATGTCAAATTTTTTCTGGATTAAAATCCTCTGATCTAAGGACAGCCAGAAATATACATATATGCAAGCAAAATTACATATGGTTTGAGTGTTCCTCAACCTCCTTGAAAACATCCACATGGATTGCAGGTTAGGAACCCGTGTTTGTTCAGGGGTTTGATGATATCTTATTTTTATTGGATTATCAGGTGCATGCATCTTGTCTCCTAACTGGAATGGAAGTTCTCTGAACAGAAGGGAGCACATTGAGTATTGTTTTAGCACAGTGTTTGCATGATAGTTCCTAGTAAACGTTGGCTGACTGATGAAATGTCAGTGGAGGCTCCCTGAGGACAAACTTCCCTTACTGGGAAGCAATGTACAAAGGAATTCAAAGCATGTTATGCCCACCCCCACCTTTCCCCCTCCCACTCAGAGAGAAAGGAGCTTTGCTTCCTATTAGCTCTGTTAACTTTGGGTAAAGTTACATAAACTTCCAAGCCTCAGGTCTTCATATCTAAACCGAGCATAAAATTCGTTATATATGTAAAGCATCTGACACAAAAAAAGTCCCATAAAAATTAGCCATTATTATATTGTTCCCCTAGCGCAGGTCCTGGTTTATGCTGTGACCAGTGAGGTTTAGGAGGACCTGGGATAGCTCAAGGCAGTAAAGAGGGCAGTGGAGGGGGATGTTGCTTTTGCTGTAGGTAGGAGGGGGCAGGGAGGCTGCCCGGCTGAGGTGGAATCCAGCGCTCTGCCAATGAGGATGGTTCATTTGGTTCCGGGGGGTGGGGGTTGGAGGATGCAGCTGGCTGTGGAACTTCCCTCACATTGCCCAAAGGGGCTGCAATTACTGATACTGGTTTCTCGAGGCATCTTAGCAGCAGGAAGCAAACCTTGCATATTTTCAGGAGCAGTAAGTATACAGTGTACGTTCCTCTGCAGGATAATTAGAAAATCAAAGAGGTCGCCCGCCCCGTGAAATAAAGTCGGGAGCCAGTTGTTCAGGATTCACTCAGAATAGCCACTTGATGCTGTAGCCCTGGAGGGTGTGGAACTGCGGCGCTACAGGTGAGCGCCCCTCCCCAACACCTGCTTTCCCCCCCACCCCCAGCCCTTGGAAAAAGGGTAGCCCTCCGACAGAATGTACTAACCAACCCTTGGTCCCTTCTGCATGTGCTGCTCAGACACGGCTCCCTGCTCAATTAGGCAACCTCTGTGGAGAATGCTTTCATCAAGCCTTGTTAAGAGGGAAAATAGCAGAATGTTCTTACTGCTTTCAAATTTACTTTGAAGCTTGTATTTATCTGCCAGAATTGAATGTTTGTCTTTCCCCTGAGCTGGCAGGTGAGCGCAGGAATTAACAGGTGATGTTTCTCCAAATACTGCTCAGTTCAAGACTATCATTATTCCTTTTCATAGCTGGGGATTAATGACCAGGAAAATGAAGACTCTTCGTGGGGAACTTGGGCATAAAAACATAGGGAAGTGTTAGGTAAGAAAACTCTCAGTTCTGACCCATAGTTTGAAGTCTAAAGGCCTTACACACTGCCTCTTCAACCTCCGTTCAAACCCCTGGGAACTGTGGACAGGGCTGGACCACTGCTCTACCAACCACCCTTAAGCGATGCTTCCACTATGCATCTCTCCCCTTCAAAAAACCCTCATTGGCTCCTAGTTTCTTACCATGTGTTATTAAATTCTTTAGCCTGGAGATTGTCCATAATCTGGCCTTATGTTACCAGGTCAATGACTACTTGTAGGATGATTGATTAATGAGATAATCTATGGCACACTGTTAAGTACGGTATCTAACAAATGGTACAAAATGATTAGCTTTTATTACTATTATTGTTGTTTGCAAAAGCTATTGCTTTTGTTTGCTCAGCTTCCCACCACTGTTTTTCTTCTTCTGGTAACAATATCTCTTCCTTAAGGAAAATCCTCTTCCCTTTTCCAATCATGTGTTATGGGGGATCTGGCCAATCATAGTGCCCCATCTCTCTGGCGGCAGAACTTGGTCAAGAGGTGGACATGTGACTTACACTGGGTAAAGAAAATTTCTTCTCTGGCAGTTTTCAAATAGGAGCTGGAGGCAAAGTTCCTTTTTTTTTCTCTCTCTAGATGTGAATTTATTAAAGTATAAGTCCAGAACTGCCTGTGGTCATTTTTTTACCTTATGGGGACAGGTAGCCTAAGAGAAAAGCCAAAATATAGGGGAAAAAACCAAAGATGGATGAATGGATGAGAAAGAGTATATTATTAAGGTCCCTGGCTCTGGTAGTTCTTAAGGAAACTTACCCTTAAATTTCATTGGATTGGACATGTGAGCCAAGAAACATTCCCTTTGTGTTTAACTAGTTAAAAGTAGGTTCCTCTCTCTTGCTTGCTGCTTGTGAAATAAAGATAAAGAAAGCACAGCTCCTACCCTCAAGGAACTCTGTTTCATGGAGGAGACAGATGGATAACTATCATAAGCAGACAGTTTTACCAGCAGATGTGTGTCCCAGACAGAGGGTTGCATCATGAAAGCCGCTCTCCTGCTCCTGGACTCCTAGTTTCTAGTTTGTGATGGTTTCAGATACAAGGAATATCCGCTAGAATTTATTTTGCTCTGCATGCTATCTGGAATTCCCTGTGGCATATGACTTTTTAATAAATGATAACTTTGCAGATAGTACAGGGATTTCTTCCTGGGAGTGGGAATGGCTGAGTCCCTCTCAAAAGAAGATCTGTAACAAGGGTTCTTAACCTGAGGTCCAGGGATATCCATGGATAGGTTTAAGGGAATCACTTTCTGGAATGTTCTGCATAATTTCCATACTTTGGAGGGGTAAGGGAGAGAGTCTACAGCTTTTTTTTTTTGAAACTTTTTTTGAAAAAATTTTCTTTATTTTTAAAGAAGTTGTAGATTACATAAAAGTTACATAGAAAATATAGGGGATTCCCATATATCCCCCCTCCCCCTCTCCCATAAATTCCCCCATGAACATCTTTCATTAGTGTGGTACATTTGTTACAATTGATGAACACATATTGAAGCATTGCTACTAAGCATGGTCTATAGTTTACATTATGGTTTATGCTTTGCACTAAACAATTGTATAGGTTTTGACAAAATGTATAATGGCCTGTATCCATCCTTGCAATATCATGCAGAACAATTCCAATTTCCCCAAAATGCCCCATGTTATACCTATTCTTCCTTTTCCCTCCCCTCATAATCTCTGGTAACCACTGTCTTTATGTCAATGTTACAACTTCTTCCATTACTAGAATAATAATAAGTCTACTTTAGTCAATAGTTGCAGTCCTTCCTTATGTTTGATCATTCCTCAATTTTGAGGATATGGGGATGGTGATGCCCACTCTGTTTCTAATTGATAGGGGGCTTAGATCCCACAGGGCAATGGATGGAACTGTCTTGCTTGCAGTTGCAGATACTCTTTGTTTTTTGGGATGGGCATTGTTCTTCATCATCCTTTTGTTAGTTGTCCTGGGTGAGTCTGATAAACTGGAGAGTATGTGTTGGCTGAAACTCTGCTGAAATTCAGTGCTCAACTGGCATATGAACAGCCAGAAGATTTAAGTCTCTGGGACATATATTTAATGGGAATATTACTAATTATAGTTTCAAATAAATGGAGCAGAAGAACCATGTGTAGGAAAATTATAAATGAGTCTAACTCTGATATATTGGGTAGATAGGTTTTCATGTTTTCCAAGGTAAGGCCCACTGATGGGGTGCTGATTTCCTGGAGTTGTCTGCCCTGCCTATAGTATCTAGATGTCTCTAGAGTCCTGAGGAGCAGCCCTGCTTGAGGCACTGTTTACTGTGGCAGTCAGTAAGATCCTCCTGAGATGTGCATAAGTATAACCTCTGGAATGACCTCCTGACTCACTTTGAAATCTCTTAGCCATAAAAACTTATTTGTATTTAATATTTCCCTCTTTTGGGCTAGGTCTTCTTCCAAATGCATCGCTAGTTAGCACTTGGTAATTATCCCTTGGTGCCAGGGAGGCTCATCCCCAGGAGTCATGTACTACATCAGAGGGAAGGTAGTGAATTTGTATGCTGAGTTTGGCTTAGAGAGAGGCCACATTTTAATAACAAGGAGGCATTCAGGCAATATATATTACTAGGCTAAGTTTCAATGTCACAAGAACAAGGTTCATAAGTACAAGCATCAATATCAAGGGCCTGGCGCATGGTCTATCCTCCTTTGCCAGGCACTGCCCATATACTCTAGAGAGTCTTTTCACTCTATGAGTGAATGTAGCAAGACTCCTAAGTATAGGAATTCAATATTCTGTCGGTTATTCTGTGATTCTTCACCCACCAAGACAACACCCCATGGCCATATGAACACATTCGTATTCCATAGAGGCATGCCCCAGGAGCACCCCTCCCCATACCCCGCCCCCACCACTGATATCCTGTACCAGGAATCCTCCCCAGCCACAGTTGCAACCCTTCTGTGATCCAAAGCCTCCCCCAAAACAAAACCAACAAAAAATAATAAAATAAAATAAAAATTAAAAAAAATTATTTTGCATTGTGTCTTTCATCACCATAAAATTTGTTATTTTTTGTGTATATTGACAATTTCTTCTGTATCTTCCCCCAGTGTTTTATTTATTTATTTATTTTACAAAAAACTTTAGGTTATAGAAAAGTCACATAGAAAATATAGGGGATTCCCATATAACCCCTTGTCCTCCCCTACCAATAACATCCTACATGAATATAGTATGTTTGTTTGATGAACAAATATCAAAGCATCGCTGCTAACCATGGCCAATAATTTACATTATGGTTTACCTTTTGCACCATATACATCTATAGGTTCTGACAAAAGGTATAATGGCTTGTATCCATCATTACAAGATCATGCAGAATAATTCCAGTGGTCCAAAAAATGCCCTATGTTTCACCCATTCTTCCTTCCCTCTCCCCTTGGAACCTATGGCAACCACTAAGTTTCAATTTTTGAAGAAAAAGTTTCATAGTTACATGCATTAATATTGAGGACTTGACATACTAGCCTGTTTACTGTTAAGCGCTGCTTATGTACTCGAGAGGTTTTTGCCCATCTATTTGAGAATGTAGCAGGACTCCTCAGGATGGGAGTTTAATTTTTTCCTCTTTACAGCTTTTATCAGATTCTTAAAGAGATCCTTGAGCCAAAAAAAGTGCTCTATAGGGAGGTCATGTAGAAGAACTCCCAAAATGAGAGGTGACTGTGGGGAGGAATACACAAAGAATCTCCAAGTGTTTGCCTCCTGTATCTGGGGCTCCATAGAGAATTCCTGCCAGCATGTCTGGAGAATGGTGACAACCCGGTTAGCTGAGAGTCACAAAAACATGGTGTCTCTTTGAAAGAGGCTTCCAAGAGCATTCAACCAGGGACCTCTTCCAGTTTCAAGAGGTGGAGGAAGATCATCCTTAAATTTCCAGTTAAGTGAAAATGGGATTAAAATACCAATAAGGAGTGGGTGTAGCTCAGTGATTGAGTGTCTGCTTTCCATATACGAGGTCCTGGGTTCAATCCCCAATACCTCCTAAAACAAAAGAAACCAAACCAAAACAAAACACCCCAATAATTGGCCTTCTGACTGGAATGATCTGTCAATATCCATATGCCTTCCTCATTTCCTTTAGGGCTCTGCTCAGTTGTCCCCACCTTATTAGCAAGGCCTTCTGTCACTACCACACTATTTAAAATGGCATGATCGTGTGCCTAGCTCCATCACTCTTTACCCCTTATCTCCTAGCACGTATCACTCCTCTGATGTGTTTTTCATTCATTTATATCATTTAATTACATATTTTCTGTCTGTCTTAGTGGAATGTAGAAATTGATCTGTGGTCGCTCATTCCTGTGCTGCATCTCAGCTTTGAGAACAGTTTCAAACACAGAGGTCATCAACAAATACCTGTTGAATGAAGGAATAAATAAAGGAATGTCTTCCCTTTGTTCTTCCACCTATCTAAGTATTAATTGTATTCTCCCCTTCTTATAAAGATAGTTTAGCATGAGGAGTACAAGCTCAGGCTCTGGTATCAGATAGCTTGGAATGAACTAAAAAATATCTTTGCCTTAAAATATTTTTAGTGATAACAGTTAAGATGACAAATGAGATGAAGAGAGTTTACTGTCTTGGGAGAAGTTTGAAAACCACACACATCCTAAACTCTTCAACCCAGTTCTACAGATGTGGAGGGTCTATTATGGGTTAAGAACATGGGCTTTGCAGTCCACACACCCATTTCCACCCTCAGCGCTGCCACACACTAGGGGTGAAATGGCCAAGTTACTTGACTTCTCTAAAATAGTACCTACCTCACAGGGTTGTTGGAGGGATTAGAGGAGATAATGTGTCTAGCACTAGGTGCTTAGTAAATGTTCACATTATTGTTATGTACATAACTGCTCAGTGAAAGTTTCCTGCTATCATGTGCCTTTTCTGAGCACTCTAGTATTCTTCTGAGCTCTTATATGGTACTGATGATTTCTGTCTAATCCACACTTTAGCTGTATGGATCATTGTGTGTGCATGTGTGTATGCATGCACTTGTACACGTGTCATATTTTCTCAACTGGATTGTTAGTCCCTGAAAGCGGGACTATTACTTGTACTTTTTACTTCCCAGAGGGCACAACCCAATATAGAATACAGAGTCCCCTTAGTTCTTGGTGACTGATTAGAATGGGGATTCCTGTCCTCCATGGTCCCCTATTATTTTTTCGCTGTTCTTTTCTGCTCACTTAAAGGAAGGTGTCTCTCTTAAGTGCACACCTGCTCCTCTCTTAACCCTCAGTGAAGGGCTCCCTGCACAGAGGGAGCTCCAGATGAGCCAAATGAATGCCTTTTCGCTTGCTAATACCAATTGATTTTCTCTTGATTCAGGGCCAAGCTGAAATGGCTCTGGGGCTAATAACTCATCCCTGCTATCTTTTGGGAAGAAGGAATTTCATTACAACCTAGATTGAAACTTGACTTCTTTCTCCCTTGATTGTTTTCATCTATAAAATGGAGATCATAAAGATCCCAGGGAAATGTAAATGGAACAATTTCTACCAATCACTTCTGGCCATGGCTTCACAGAGAGAGCCAAATTCTCAACATTAGTCACTCGGGGCATTGTTGCCAGTCTGCTTGAGCCCGTACCTTTATTTTTTGTTTAGTCAGTTTGAAACATCTCAATGATTGAAGAGTTCCACGTGGAAATCCCATAGGATTTCAGGCCCAAGTCTGTTTTTTTTTTTTTTTTTGGCTGGATGCTTGAGATAATTCCATTTCTTTGGATCTAGCTCAAATGTTACCTCTTTAGGAAGCTCTCCCTGACCTCCCAATTATACATGGTCACATCCCCAGTTATACGTGGTCACCGTGCCCTGTTGTTTTCTTTCATAGCCCTTACCAGAGTTTGGAAAGTGTTACTATTATTTGTGATTATCTTGTTAATGTTTGTTTTTTTTGCACTACACTGATAGCTCCACAGGGTCAGGGGTCAGATTTTGCTCAACAATATTTGGTACACAGTAGTCACTCACTAAAATTTTGTTGACTAACAGATCAATGAAGACAAATGCTTTTTGTTGGTGGGGAAACAGAGAAGGACTTGATTCTTTTTAAACCAGGAAAGGCCTGGTGGTTTTACTCTGCGCTTCCCTGGAAAGCCCCACTTCTCATTTATAATCAGGAAGACAGGCCGGCAGATAACTATTGAATGCAGCTGGTCAGAGACTCAAGGGAAACAATGTCTTGCTGACACATATCTCTAAGCTCTTGGAAATGCTTAAGTCCAGGCATGAAACTTCATAAATAGTGTCTGATGAGAAAAGTAGTGATTTGGATCAAAACAAGAAAGGAAGCAGAGGGCAGTTTCCAGAAAGTGAAGGAATGCTATGTCCGAATGGGCTGCAATATAGACCTTATCATATAGAATAATCTCACTATTAGAAAACCACAGATACCTCTGGGTTCAGAGGATGAGGGGAACATGCTGTATTGGTTTACCACATCTTCAGCAACAGAGCACCACAAACAGGATGGCTTAACACAACAGAAATGTACTCTTTCACAGTTCTACAGGCTAGAAACCAAGGTGTCAGCAGGGCCTTGCTCCCTCTAAAGAACTTAGTGGAGAATTCCTCCTTGCGTCTTCTAGCTTCTGGTAGCTCCAGCACTCCCTGGCTTGGGCTGAGTAACTCCAGCCTCTGCCTCTGTCTGTACGTGGCCTTCTTCCCTGTGCCTGTTTCTGTCTCTGTGTCTAAATCTCCCCTGCCTTTCTCTTATAAAGATGCCAGCCATGAGATTTGGGGCCCACCTTAATCCAGTATGACCTCATCTAACTTGATTACATCTGCAAAGACCCTATTTCCAAGCAAGGTCAAATTCACAGAAACTGGGGGTCAGCACCTGAACATATTCTTTTGGGTTACTTGATTCAGCTCACTACACAGTTTCTCTTTTTTCTCATTGAATTCCTTTTAATCCTTACAAACTGAACCT
>JAQZBX010070188.1:0-15456 GCA_029593785.1 Cabassous unicinctus
TGTACAATGGCAATATCATCATATTGAGCTTGGCGAGGAATCCCAGCCCATTGACCTATTCCTAATATTTGTTCAGCAGTAATAGGCACTGGTGGATTTTGCTGTTGATTTTGTCATGCTACAATATTAGCTTTATCAGCCCACCAAATTTCAAATTGTAAAAATTCTGCTGAATTAAGAACAGCTTGAGCTAACAAATGCCAGTCCCAGGGTATTAATCTGTTTGCTTGTGCCATTTCTTGCACCAATTCTTGAGTACAAGGAGAATTTACACCATATTGAGGGCATGCTTGTTTTAATTCTTTGATAGTTTTAAAAGGAATAGTAACATACTCATATTGTACAGTCCCTTGGGGACTGTTAGCATCTACTGGAATTTGAGTTACTGTTACTGGAAAAGTAAAAAATTGCATAGCTTCTGAATTTCCTTCTCTACTTCCCAGTGCTATACTTTTCATAATTGAAGAGGATGGTGCTGGCACAAAAACAGAAACTTTTGGAGGGTCATTAAATGTTGTAAAAATTTGATCAGTAGATACCTTAGGAGGTGCAGACACTGGTTCAAAAGACAATAAAACATTTTCTGGAGCGGACGGCTTAACGACCACCAGAAAAATTCTATAAACTCCCTTTTTCTTTCTTTTCTTTTTATTAAACATGAATTTATCTGTCTTTTCCGATTCATTAAGTTTTTCATATATATTTTCATTAAAATCATCATTAGCTTGTTCTGCTACAGTTTTAACAATAGCAGTATCCATTTTAATATCTTCATTTTCATTTGACTGTAATGGTTCAAGAGCAACAGAAATAAGACTACACAAAGACCATACTTGAAGAGGAACTGTTTCCCCTTTTTGATAATCTTGCCGCAATGATTTCATTACTAGTTTCCATTGTTTCAAATTTAACACATTCCGCCCTTGCAGCTGAAACCAATAACAATGTTTTTGTACAAGAGAAAAGAGTTCTAGTAACTCGTGGGTCATCACAGATATCCCTGTATTCTTTAACAGGGTCTTTAAAACCTCAGAATATTCCTCAAATTGAGTCAACTGATTTCCCATTACCCTGACTATCAAGATTATTTGACTCAACACATAAGATTTAAGGACCGTCCGACTCAACAACAACAGTCCTTAGTTCCACAGCACTGATCCAGAGAAAAAGATGACGAGAAAAGACTAGTTGAGCCCCACGTTGGGCGCCATATGTTGTTATCAAGGTGCGGCGCAAAGGAAGAGTCAGAGAAGTTGATGCATATGAAGCAGATGGCTGCAGCTCACTCTGGCAAAACAGCCCAGAGATCACTGTGACCCTGTCTTTTATTTAGCTTAAAACAACGCATAAATTCTCCACCCCAACTTTGCTCTCCCACTATGTTTCTCTTACTACAGCAAGAACACTGCCTTCTCTGGCAGTCTACCAAGGGGCATAAGTATAAACATTGTTTCTAGCCCTAAATGCCTTAGTCTATCTAATATCTCAGCTTGGTGCATGAGAGCGCTACCTGTTTGTGAGTTCCCAGACAATTTTTCTTGGGAATTCAGACAATAACATCTGTGTGGTGAGTTCATTTTGCTCTGCCTCCTCCCACTGATATCTGCAGTATGCAGTGTACTTGGAGACATTTACTAATGTGTCTCTGCCAGCAAGTATGCTTTTTGATTGTTTAACCCTTTATGCTCTGACTCTCAGCATCTTCTCCAACATTTCTTATTTTTAAAACTATCATTATTGTTTCATTTTATTATTAATCTTACTTGGTTATTTTATTGGCTTCGTTTTTTAAGAAATATTGGCTCACAAAAGGGTTACACCTGTGGCAGGGGAGGATCATTAGTGCAAGTTTTCAGTCGTTGGGGGATACATGGGAGGAAGCTCATGTGGTGATACATATAAGACATATAAATTTGTTCAAATATACACATGGCATTGACACGGTGGGTGGAGATTCACAAAATAACCAAAGAACTATCAAATTCCCATCCTGGGCTATTCTGCCACATTCTCAGTTAGATCAGTGGGAATTCCTGAAGTACATGGGAAATGAAGGTGAAAAAACATCGTCTTTTATCAGGCACTTGAAATTGAAAACTGTGCATATGAAACTTTTCTCTTGAAATCAAAACTTGGTCTAGTATTATAGGGTGCCTAATACTTGCCTCCGAGGGTCTTCCTTGATGCTCAAATGTGGCCTTTCTCTAAGCTAAACTCAGCACATAGATATATTATTTTCCCCTCAGCATGAGACTTGAGTTCTGGGGATGAGCCTCCCTGGCACCAAGGGATTACTACCAAGTATCAACTATTTTTGCAACTGGAAAAAGACCTTGACCAAAAGTGGGAAAAGGTAAAGAAAAATGAGTTTATATGGATAAGAGATTTCAAAGTGTATCAGGAGGTCATTTCAGAGGTAATGCTTATGCCCAACTCACAGTGTCTCTTTGACTGCCAAGGTACATACTACTCCAAATAGCAGGGCTTCTGATGGCTCTGGAGACATCCACACACTATGGTCAGGGAAGATAGCTTAGGAGTTTGATGCCTTGCCAGTGGACCCTACTTTGGAATTTATACTCCCCAGAGTGAAAGAGTTGGACTCAGTTATGGTTTCCCTACACATGGCTCTTCTGTTCTTCTATTTGAACCTATAATTAGTATTAGATTTGGAAGATGTACATCTAAGAGACTTGGATCTTTGGGTTCTCCATGTGACAGCTGGGCCCTCTGCATCTCAGCAAAGTTGTAACACCTACTCTCCAGTTCATTGGTCTTACCTGGGTCAAATAACATGGAGGTGATGATGAACAACTTCCTTACCAAGGAACTGAGAAAGTCTACAACTGCAGGCAAGAGGATCACATCCATCAGCCATATGGGATAATGGCCCCTCTCAAGTTGAAGAGAGGTGGATATTACCATCCCATAATCCTCAGGTTTGGGGAATAAACTATGGACTATAGTGGACTTACTGGTTTTCAGCTATAGTCTTATTGTGATTATAGCAAAGGAAGAAATTGATGTGGAAGCAGTAGGCACTGGAGGTTCTGGGGGCAGGGAGAGGGACAAGTGGGTGTAATCAGGGGCATTTTTGGGACTTGGGAAATGTCCTAAAAGACATTGTAACAATAGATAAACCCATTATAAATCTTGCCATAAGCTACAGAATTGGGTGGGAGAGAGTTTAAACTACAATGTAAAGTTTAATCCATGCTTAGTGGCAATGCTCCAAATTGTGTTCATCAATTGCAATGAATGTGCCTGACTAATGAAGGATGCTGTGAATATGGGAAAATGTGGGAGGTGTGTGGAGCAGTACATATGGGAATCCTTCTATTTTTCATGCGACATCTGTATAATGTAAGTATCTTTAAAAATTAAAATAAATAAAATTAAAGAAATCTAGAAAGATCTAAAATTGGAGATCTAACAGCAAACCGAGAGGAACTAGAGAAAGAATAGCAAACTAATCCCATACCAAGCTGAAGGAAAGAAGAGGTAAAAATTAGAGCAGAAATAAGTGAAATTGAGAACAAATAAAACAATAGAGAGGTACAACCAAACAGAAAGTTGGTTCTTTGAGATTATTAACAAATTTGACAACCCCTTAGCTAGACTGACAAATAAAAAAAGAAAGAAGACCCATACAAATGAAATTAGAAATGAGATGAAGAACATTATCACTGATACTACAGAATTAAGAGAGATCATAAGAGGGAACTATGAACAAGAACAAGTGTATAACAAAATACTAGACAATGTAGATGAGATGTAGGAATTCCTAGAAATTCATGAACCACCGACACTGACCACAGAAGAAACAGAAGACTTCAACAAACCAATCTCAAGTGAAGATATTGAAACAGTCACCAAAATCCTCCTAAAATTGAAAAACCCAGGACAAAATTGCTTCAAAAGTGAATTCTACTAATCATTAATTGACAATCAGAAACCAATCATTCTTAAGCACTTCCAAACAAGTTAACAGGAGAAAATTCTACCAAATTCATTCTATGAAGTCAATATCTCCCTAATACCCAAATTAGATAAAGATACAACAATGAAAGAAAATTACATACCAATATCCTAATGAGTATAGATACAAAAATCCTGAGCAAAATATTTGCAAACAGAATGCAAAAGCACATTAAAAGAATTATACAGCATGACCATTTGAGTATTATTGCAGTTAGGCAAGGGTGGTTCAACACAAGAAAACCAGTTAGTTTAGTAAACCCCTTTGATAAATTACAGAAGAAAAATTGCATGATCCTCTCAACTGATGCAGAAAAGGCATTTGATAAAATACAGTACATTTTCTTGATATGCTAACTTTTTACATTTACTGTTTAATTTTGTCCACCTTCTTAGAATGGTAGAAGCCACAATATTTACTCTGTTGGACAAGTTATTAAGATTTATTAGGTTTTGTTTCCTATCAAATCTTACCATATAATAGGTAGTTGATCAGAGATTCCAAAATGTTTACACTTAATATCATTTAAAAACTCATCTAACTTCAGGTAAAAAATTCCCAACATTCATGTTTGTTGTTGTATTTTCTTTTGTGAAATGGTGTAAATTTTTTTGCACATTTTTATGTGCTTTGCTATCTGCATGATGCACAGCACCAAAATAAGATATCACTGATTCATCTTTTGATCTTCTATTCAACTTTTGGGGCATCCAGAATAGAACATGGGTTGGAATGCTTTCAGAACATAGTATGCTTTTTTTCATCAGAGTTTTTTGCTTTGACCTGAGTTTATGACTGCTTTATCCTCCAGTCTACTCCATTTATTTACTTCCCTTTCTCTCCCTCCCTCCTTCCCTGCATTTCTGTCTCTCTCTCTGATTGTTGAGAAGATTTTATGTTTCTCTAAACACTTAGTAGAAAATGTCCACAACAAAATTAGGCCTTTTGTTTATATGTCCTTGGGGGTTTGACAGTTGAAATTTTGGGTACCATTTCTAACTATTTTGGAGAAGGACTATCTGATGTGCTGAGCTTTCACTGTATTCATTCCTGGTCAAATCAGTGTGCCTGAGGGTGAGAAGAGCATGGTAATTATTTGCCCCAGGAGGCCATTGTATTCTCTCTGTGTCCCTGTGCAGGAGTGTGTGCATGCACTTGCATTTAAGTAAGGAATTAGCAGTCCAAGAGAAGAGACAAGTCAGTTCATAAACTCCAGTGAGGTGTCCTCTAATATAGAGTCTAGATGCAACCCTGTAGATGGAAATAAGTGTGGCTTTATTTCATCTGTGGAGTAGCTTTATAACCAAATTAACCAAATTAATAAAGTGCAAGAGGTGCAACATATGCATAAGCAACTCCTGGATTCTTGAAGTTTTAACATCAGTGATACCAACTAACTCTTAATCATCTCTGACATTATTTCTGAACACTCTTCCTCTTTCTCATCCAACTGCCACACAATCTTCCTTGCTAGCATTGAATCCTGAAACAAGTCATGTATTTAGGGCCTTTGACCTTGACATCCTTCTGCTGGGCACACATCGCCCCTTGGTTCCTTATGACTCCACCCTTCTTTTCCTTGAGATCTTCAAATGTCATCTTGTGTGCTGGTTTCATCCAGAAAGCCAGTAAAACTTAGCATGCCCTATTGACTCACTCCTTTTTGCCTGGTTTCTTTTCTTTTTAACAGTTGTCATCATCTGAAATAATATATGACTATTTTATTTGCTAATATTTCTCCATGAAAATACTGCAGACATTCTTGTTTCAGACTGTATGCCCATTGCCTGCACAGTGACTGGCTCAAACACAGCACTCAATATATACTCCTCAAATGAAAAAATGACTTTCTCCTGCAAACATTGGAATGCACCATTTTCAGGAATTTTATGAAAGTGAGCCCTGAATGGCCATAGAATTCACCTAAAGGGGAACAGTTTCATAAACAAAATATGGAAATTATGTGCTTGAATCCAAATGTAAATTATAGATATGTGTGTAATGACTGCTTGATAATGAATCATGTTATTTTTTGTCTGTTTATTTTAATAACATCAACCATATGGAGCAAGGAAATGATATGCACATTTCAGAGTTTCTTCTCCTGGGATTCTCAGTGAAACCAGAATTTCACCCCCCTCTGTTGGTGTTGCGGCAGAGGGAACTTAGATGATGAAAACCCCAAGCGTGCACTCAGAGAGGCAGAGGAAGAAACTTTTATTATGCACGGTCCCAGAGGAAAGTCAAGTCTCCAAAAAATCTGAGCACTGAGTCTTGGTTGTCATAAATTTATATAGGGACTTTATGGGGGCAAATTCCTAAGCAAGCAGACAGGCAGGAATTACTAAAACCAAAGGTGCCAGTTTAGCTTATCTTCCTGAAGCAGAGGGCTATTAGGGAGAAAAAGAGTCATTATCTATTTAAAGTTGCAAATTCCAGTTGAAAGGGGTGGGCAGGGAATGCTTATCTTCCTAATAATGTGGATTCCAGGGAGAAATGGAGGGAGGGAGAAAGGGATGAGGGGTGCTTATCTTCCTAAAGCTGTAGGTTTCTGCTGAGGGGGGTTAGGGCTGCAGCACTTCCTTTATCATTGGCTCTTCCTGTCCATGTACCTGGTCACCTTCACTGGGAACCTGCTCATCCTCCTGGCCACCATCACTGAGTTTCATCTCCATATGCTCATGTACTTCTTCCTCCCCAACCTATCTCTTTATATTATCTGGTTCACCTCCACCACTGTACCAAAGATGTTGGTGAACATACAGATGCAGAGCAGAATCATAAGCTATGCAGCCTGCCTCACCAAGATGTACATTTTTGTGTTCCTTGTTGGGGTAGACAACTTTCTCCTGGCTGAGATGGCCTATGACTGCTTTGTGGCCATCTGTAATCCCCTACACTACACAGTCATCATGAACTCCCAGCTCTGTGTTCTACCGGTTCTGGGGTCCTGGACCTGAGTGCCCTGAAATCCTTGTTACATACCTTAATGATGTTGTGGCTGTCCTTTTGTACACCCTTGGAAATCACACTTTTCTTCTGCTCTTAGTCATATGGACCAACTTGCCTGTTCTGACACTTTCCTCAATGACATAGTGATGTATTTTTGAGCTGAGGTGTTTAGAGGGGGATCCTCTTGCTGGCATCCTTTTCTCTTACTCTAAGATTGTTTCCTTCTTATGTGTAATCTCATCAATTCAGGGGAAATGTAAAGATTTCTCTCCCTGTGCATCTCACTTCTTAGTGGTCTCCTTATTTTACTGT
Source organism: Cabassous unicinctus (assembly GCA_029593785.1). NCBI lineage: Eukaryota > Metazoa > Chordata > Mammalia > Cingulata > Chlamyphoridae > Cabassous > Cabassous unicinctus. The sequence continues at coordinate 7,244 of JAQZBX010070188.1, forward strand.
ACAAGCCTAGAGGTGTACCTTAGTCCTGCTGCTACACACAAAACATATTCAAGTGCAACAGCCTCGGTGATGTACATTGTGGTCACACTCAAGTTGAACCTTTTTATCTACAGTTTGAGGAATAAAGAAATAAAAGGAGCTCCAAAAAGATGTCTAACAGAGAATGCATAAAAGTGTCAATTTTTCTGGCTTTGAAGAAGGGCACATGATTGTAGGATTCAACTTCTCAGCACTCAAAGCTTCAATTCTTTAAACAATCCATGAAACTAGTACTTAACTTAGTGCCAGATATGACCTTATATATGATGTAATAAAAATTAAATCATATACTGTATTAATTTTATTGCTTTGGTTATTTATACCTATTCAATTAATTAGGATATCTTGGTGTCTTTGTGGTAGAATATTTATGAATTGTAAAGACTAGATTTCATGTCCTATATTATGCCAATGGATAACAAGTAAGAATTTTTCCATTTATCTAAATGAAACATCTTCCCTTAATCTACAATGTCATAAAAATTAAAGGGCATTTGTTTGAAAAACCTGTGTGTTGTCTATTATCCAATTATTTATCTCAAATTTACTCAAAATGGCCTTCCATCTTTATGAAGAAAGAATGACTTAATAAGAGCTTGAAATAGTGCCCAAAATGCTTCCTGAAATGTTCTGTTTCAGGGACAGGAGTTATTTCTGCACAAACATGCATTTCCTTCCAATATATCCTATTTTCCAGCATGTGAATCACAGTGGTAGTCCCTGTTTAAAACAGTTATGTGAAATAAACTTAAAAAAAGAGAATCTACTTTCCAGCAAGTGAAAAACAGTGGTAGTTCCTGTTTAAAGCAGTTTTATGAAATGAACTTTAAAAAGAGAGTGATCATTAATGCAGTATTGAAATATTTGTGGCAATGCCAAAAGTAAGCAGCAGCCAAGTGTTCTGGATGACCTTAGGTCTTTTTACATTGATTATGGTGTAAGTTAATTATGACTGCATAACAGATTGTCTCAAAGTACTTGGTTTATGACAATGCTTCTTTTATAGCAACCAAATCTTTGGTATGGAGATATTTGGATCTATGCAATACTGCTCATTACAGTGTAACCAGCTGTGTGTCAGCTATAGAGGCTTTGTTAGATTTGGTTGGGGTCTATCTATATTGGGGATATGCTTGCTATAGGCTGGTCTAGGATGTGCTCCACTGTGCAATAGTTTCTCCACATGTCTTCATCTTGCAACAGGCTAAGCTGGAGTTGCTCAAAAGATTGAGCTAGAGGTCCATGGGAGATTAGCAGAAACATGCTGGAGCCTTTTGAGGCAAAATGTCATTTCTGCCATATTCTCTTGGTCAAAGCAAATTAAACACTTTAAGTCCAGTCCAGAATCAAAGGAGGCTAAATTGACTCCACATCCTGAAAGAGATTACTGCACCATCAAAAGAAAAGATATGGATTCAAAGTAAAGTAGGAAATTGGGACTACTTTATAAACAGTCTACTCAAGAATTAATTCCAATTAAATTAAATACAATTTTATTGTGATCTCTTAAAATCCCAAGCCTTGAATGATGTCACTTTACATTTTCACTTTCCTCAGCTTTGTTAAATTCTTGAAGAGAGTGAGAGACAAACTATACATTTCATAAGCAGCCTTGGAATTTCTACTCCATATTATCATGGCTTCCCCAAATGTAAGCATTCTCTCCCTGCCCCTTGCCTCCAGATCAGCATTATTATGTTAAGAAGAAATACAGTCTTTTCCTTCTCAATAACTTCCTCAAGGTCAGGACATCCTGTCTGACTCATTAATTAATTTAACAGGGGAAATCTTGCTTCGCTGAAGAACTCTTGATGACCCAGAGAAGCCCAGGAAGTTCTGTGGGCAGCAATGAGGAGTGAGAATGCATTTTACTTGAAGTTACTGTGGAGACACAGAGATGAGCATGTAATGGAAAAGGCACCCAAATAAAAAATTCTCCATTGGTTAACCATGGAGAGTACTTTGGATTTTACTCCATCCATTCTGTCCACCACATGCTGTTTCACTTGCCATGCTTCATTTCAATTCCTGGGTGTTCTCTATTTCCATGTCTGTGGCTTTTCTTCTCTAGATCTGATTATATCTCTGGTTTCCCATTCTCACCCTTATGTCATTCATTATTTTTCATTTTGTCATAATGTAAAAGCAGATTTCCAGGGGTCAATGATGAGATAAATGGAAGATATTGCTTAATGAGTACAGAGTTTCTGACTGAGGTCAAGAAAGTATGTTGGTGAAAGAATCACAATATAGTCACTATAATTACTACTAGAGAATAGTAAACTGAAAATCATAAAAGATGAATTTTGAGTTGTAATTCTGTTACTACAAAAAATTAAAAATGCACACTTGCATAATGATTTTTAATTGTTTAAATGAATGAAAACAAATAGAACCATTAATTAAAGAAATTATGCACGATTCAAGTATAAGGGTATACATTTTTAAAAAAGGAAATTCCCTACAAGTTGGTGTGAACAGCCCATCGTGCATAAAAGATTAAAATATATCTCTTAAAATTAATAAACATTTTATATTGAGGGACTATATAACAGATCCTAATTTGTATTCCAAGCATTACATTCCTAATTGATTTGGCAAATCATTATCAAGCAAAAGTATGTAGTATCTGTGGTTTTATGTCAAATGAACCCAGTTTCTCCACTTGGTTGAATAGGATAAATGGAAATTTGGGAGGCAATGACAAGGGCTGTGTCTTCACCTAAAATCAGTGCTTTGGAGATCCAAGGGAACTACTCAAGTTACATTCCTCAGTCTTAAGCCTTATACAACCTCTAGTTCAAATATTGGATAGTTTTTTTCTTGGTTAGACCTATAGAAGGAAGAAGAGTTCATGGAGGACAAATAATAAAAACAAGATTTATCAGTCTGAAAAACTAGTCTCTTGGGAACAGACAATAATCAGGATTTTTTTTCTGTTCAGAATAGTTTCCAAAAGGGATAAAATGGACTAGCTGTTGGAGTAAAAATGAGCAAATGTGCCTAACGAGCAGGTATGAGGAAGCTGTAAATACCTCCTTTGTGGCTGTTTCCCATTTCATGCAACCTCAGACAGGAAAGGGCAGGGTGGCTTCCTTGGAGTCCTAGCTGCAGCTGGTGGACCAAATGAAGACTCCTTCCTGATTTATTGTCTGGGGACATAGTTTCACTCTACATCAACAGAGACTCAAAGAGGAATTCAGATTTCCACCTGGAGACTTTCCTTTCTGAGAAACTCTCCATGTGAGTCGAGAGCCAAGTAGATACTGAAGGAAGGGTTCAAGTTGAGTGGAAGCTGAAATGTTTTATTTAAAACCATCTGAGTGCTAATTCAGTCTAGTCCTGGACTGAGATTTCTTTGCTTGCTTATTTAATTAATGAGTTTTGTATTTATTACATTTTTTATAAAAAATAATATTCCATTGAGTTCAACAATGCAGGGGGGCATGGATAATTAAATAAAGGGAATGGAAGAGCAATTAGAATAAGGAATGGTAGGGATAATGTGAGCCTAGGAAAAGCAGAACATCTGTCCAAGTGGAGGTATGTGCAGTGAAAAGGGGACTTTTCTTTTTATTTTCAAGACAGGACGCATTTGAGCATTCATATGTATTGATGGGAAAGTTCCAGCTAAATGCAGGTAGATAGTTTTTGAAACAAAATACCTGTACAGGATACATTCATTTTCACATTGGCTTTCACATGAAACATGATCTTTAATACATTCTTTTACTTTTTCAAAGATACTTTAGATTACATAAATGTTACATAAAAAATATAGGGAATTCTCATTTGCTTTACTCCCTACCACTCCCACACTTTCCCACATTAACAACATCCTTCATAAGTGTGATATATTTGTTACAATTGATCAACACATATTGAAACATTACAGTTAACCATGGATTATAGTTTATATAATAGTTTACACTCTGTTCCACACTTTTTTCTAATTTATGACAATATATATAATGGCTTATATCTGTCATAGCATCATCATGTAGGAAAATTCCAATGAACTTAAAATGCCCCCATATTACATCTATTTTCCCTCTCTCTCCCCTCAGAAACTCCGGTGGTAACTGCTTCAACATCAATGATTAAATTTCTTCCATGGCTAGAATAAAAATAAATCTATAGTAGAGTAATAGTAAGTCTAATTTAATTCATTGTTCATTCCCCAATTTTGAAGATTTTGGGATTATGATGCTCACTCTGTCTCTAACTGAAAGGGAGCTTAGATCCCATGGGGCAGATGAATGGGAATATCTTGCTTGCAGTTACAGACTCTCTGTCTTCCTTGGGATGGATATTGCCCATCATTATCTCCTTGTTAGTTGTCTAGGTTGAGATCAATGAACTGGAGAGTAGGGGTTGTAAGTCTGCTGAGATTAAGGGCCAAATTGACATATGGATGGACCAAACATTTAAGTCTCTTGGGCATACCCATATCAAGCATAATACTAACTATAGGTTCAAATATAGGGGGCAGAAGAGTCTCATGTAGGGAAATCACAAATGAGGCCAATTCTGTCACACTGGGGAGCATAAATTCCTAAGAAAGGCTTCATGGCAGGGCACCAAACTCCTGAGCTGTTTGCCAGACCTATAACGTCTGGATGCCTCCAGAGCCCTCAGAATCCCTGTTTATTGAGGCAATATATTCTGTGGCAGTCAATGAGATCCTGCTGAGACATGCATAAACGTAACCTCTGGAATGAACTCCTGACTCACTTAGAAATCCCTTAACCATAAAAACACATTTTTATTTACCCTTTTCCCCTTTTGTTCAAGGTCTTTTCCAATTGCTTTGATAGTTGATGCTTGGTAATAGTCATTCAGTGCCAGGGTAGCTCATCCCTGGGAGTCATGTCTCATGAATGGGGGAATGTAGTGCATTTATATGCTGAGTTTAGCTTACAGAAAGACCACTTCTGAGTATTAAGGAGGCTTTCAGGAGGTAACTCTTAGGCAATATGTAATACTAGGTTAAGTTTCAATTAAAAAAATAGGTTATGTGTACAATAATCAATATCAAGAGCCCATTGCAATAATCTGTCCTTCACTAGAAACTGCCCCTGTACTTAGGGGATTCTTGCTGTCCCATTAAAGAATTTAGCAGAGTTCCACAGGATGGTAATTTGATAATCTTTTGGTTATTGTGTGGAAATCCACACACTGTGACAATGCCCCATGAACACATGAACATATTCATATAACTTTGAGGTATTGCCCAGGTGAAACCCCTCCTATGCATCACCCATCACTAACACCCAATACCAGTGATCCTCTCCTGTGGCAGCTGTGACTTTTCTGTGATCCAAAACCTCCTTATAAATGAAGCCAACAAAATAACCAAATAAAATCAATAAGATAATGAAATAATAAATATAGTTTTAAAAACAACAAATAAAACAAAATTTTTTTTAAAAATTATTTTTCATCATTGTAAGATATGTCATCTCATATGTACAGTGATACTTTCTTCCTTATATTCCCCCAGTGCCTTATATTTTTTCATTTTATCTTCAAAGAAGCTTTAGGTTACTAAAATGTCACATAAAGAACAAACGCACATATATGCATATGTATTTATATATCATTTTACAAATATTGGTATGTATTGTGAAAATTTTGATTTTTATCCACAATAAAAAAAAATTAAAAATTAAAAGAAAAAGAAAAAAAAAAGAATATAGGGGATTCCCAAATACCCAACAACCTCCCCCTTTCACCCTCTCCCTTATTTTATATTTGGATGGTACATTTTTTACAATTGATCAATTGATGTACAATTATTGAAACATTGCTACTAGCCATAGTCAATGATTTACATTATGATTTACATTTTGGAAGGTACAATATATAAATTTTGATGAAATTTAAAATGGCCTGTATCCATTATTGCCAGATGTTGCGGAACAAATCAAATGCCCTAAAAATGCCCTATGTTCCATCTATTCCATTCTTCCCTACTTCTCCCCTCGGGAACTATTGTAACCACTAATTTTCAGTTTTTGAAGTTTAAGATTCATAATTATTTGCAGTAATATAAGGGTGTACCATATTGTTCTCTTTTATTAGGTTCTACCTATATTCTTGGGAGACACTTACCCCTCTATTTGAGAACATAGGGTGTAATATTTTCTTATTTTTTGTAAGGGATCCCACCCACTAATGTAATATACTATGGCAAGATGAACACTTACATATTCCTTAGAAGGCTGCCTCAGGTGTGTCCTGTCCTTATCCCCCCCACATCCTATACCCTACACCAATAACCCTCCCCTGCCATATTTGCCAAAAGAACATTCCCAATATTTGTAGTTTTAACTGCAGACCTGAAATCCCCAGATTTCACCTGTTCCTTCTCCTGACCCTACCCTCATTCTATGGATAGTCCATCTCAAAAAGTGCCACAATACCTTCCTCACAGAACAAGACTGCCAAACCCAATAGCATCACTGTACCACTGTCACACCTATCCACTGCACAACTACACCCTTACACGTTATCATAGATTTGCACATGTGAGTATTGCCTCACAACCCTCTATTCCCTTTCCATCTCCTGTAAACCTATGTTCCAGACTATAGATTGGTGAGTCTGCTCAATTTGGTTAATTCACATCAGTAAGCCCATGTAATATTTGTCCTTCAGTGTCAGGGTTGCTTCACTCAACATAAAGTCTTCAAGATTCATCCATGTTATTCCATGTGTTAATACTGCATTCCTACTTATGGCTGAGTAAGTAAAGCCATAAACTTTGACTTCTCTTGGCCTTTCAGTTCACTGCCTTTGAGTCATCTGTACATGTAACGTTTTGTGGGGCCTTTGCCAATCTTATGGCCAAAAATTAATCTCCACTCTAATGATTAGTCATTGTTTGCATTTAATTTATATAATAGTTATTTTTTATATAAATTAAGCAGAAACAGAGACTAAATAAAGACTGGCCTCTTTTCACATAAAATAATCTAATGAACATTTTCTAACATAATCCAATACCCATTAGATTATGAATATTCCACCATATAAAAGTGGCATATTCTATTTACATACTGTTTTTAGATTGGATTTTATTAATGATGAATAATTATTTATTACATTTTAATTTAACTAATTAAACTGTCCCATCATTTTTAGGTTTACAGGAAAGTTATATACAAAGTTGAGTTTTCCCATATAGCACCAAGCCATGCAGGTTTCACTATTTTTCAATAGTATATTTACTCTTTGATTTATCAATAATAGTCTTGTGGTCAGTGATTAAATTTCTGGGGTTTCTTTGATCATATTAAAATGTTCATCTGTTTCATTATTTTTATGCCTTTAGAGTGAGAAAGCTGTAAATTCTTATGGTCCCTATTTTTAATTATGTATCTGCATAATATATTTAAATATTAAATAGAGGAAGCCACCTAGCATTCTATCATAATTTCATTCCTGGCCTCAGCTAATTCTTGTAGATGAATTCAGAATCATCTAGCCATGTGTAAGGGTAATAGTGGAATTATAATAAGGATATCATTAAAGATGTAAATTAATTTATAAAGAGTTGGCATTTTTAAAAAATTCATATTCCAATTCCAGGAACAGGAAATTTCCTCTTGAGTTATAAGGACCATTTTGGTAAATGCTACTGTGTTGGTGTTTATGAAAACCATGATTATTTCTTGTTAACAGTATTTTAGGCTTATTGTCATTAAGAATGAGATTTCTCTGTATATCATAAGCCTGATATTTCATTACATTAGGAAATATTTTGAATTTTTTGGTATTTATCATGACATGATAGGTGTCTGGATTTTTTTCAAGATTATCTACTTGCTCCAAATAATGTATAAATAATATCTCTTCTATATAATTTCTAACAGCTATTTTCATTTTAAATTTTACTGCATTGGTTTCTATCCAAGAAAATTTAAGAACAATGGAAAGTGTGGCAGTGATCTTTTTGTTTCTGACTTGAAAGGGAATATAAGTAGAATTTTAAAATTTAATTTTGTGCCAACCATGATTTAGGATATATAACTTATTGTTATATATATGCTAACTTGAATATTATTTAATGCCTAGTTTGAGAGAGAATTTTAAAAGTTATGAAAAAGTGCTCAATTAACTATTTAGAAATACTTAGGGTTAAACTGTATCTCTATATTCATAATTACATT
>JAQZBX010070189.1:0-15452 GCA_029593785.1 Cabassous unicinctus
TGGCCTGCATTTCCTCCTTTTATGTTCACAACTCCTTTTGGTAGGCATTCTTATTACTCTCATTTTACAGATGAACAAACTGAGGCTGGGCGAGGTGGAGGATTTTGCCCAAGGTCACACAGCTAGTCAGCGATGGGGCTAGGATCAGACTTTACTCATAGCCCCGTTACTGTGTGCCTACTATGGAATTTGCTGTCCCATTAGAAGCTGGAATCAACTGGTGTAATTATCAGTCCTCCTTTTTAGGCAACACGGTGACCTGGTGAGATTTGCTTAACTTGAGACTCAAGAATTGCTTCTGTTGTGGATTGGCTGGCTCTCCTACGGGGAGGTGCCACTTCACTTCGATTTTCAAAATGGGGCTGTTGAAACCAAATGATGGATACTAATTACTGAGCCCAGAACGAGGATGCGCTGTCCAACAAAAGACTGTTCTCTGACGTGTGCAATTTTGTATACGAGAAACCTTGCCAAGGAATAAACATGAAAACATATTTGCTTCTATATTTAACGGTTTTGCTATGGAAAAGAACAAAATGACAACAAAAAGCTGAGCTTACCCTGGGAAATCTGGAGAGCCCGCTTGCCTTAGAGGGCCCTTCCATCTCCTGAATTCTAAGAATGGTTTTGTCAGGTTGGACTGGGCCCCAGATATCCTTTCGTGCCCAGATTGCTGCACAACATCTAAATGCAGATGGTTTCTCCTTTGGGAGGTAGCAACGCTCGGTAATGGACCCCTCGTGTTAACAGGAAACATAAGGTGGGGATGGGCAAGGGACTTAACAAGGTATTTATCACAGCAATTGTGCCCAGGGGTTTCCCACAGTGATTGCTTCATAAATTTCAGCAATCTTTCTTCCTCTGATTTATGTGGCTTTTATAAAGGGCATTGTTCAGCAGTACATTAATGCGGATGCTAAATATAGCTGCAAAGAGCCCCGTCCCTGGTGTCCCAGTGCCCATCGGCAGGCAGGCATCTGCCAGTCAATAACCTACTTTTGTTCCAGTCTTTCTTGCTAGTGTATATCATGCCGTAGAAGCTATTTATATCCGGGAAACCTTCTGAAAGTTGTTAGAAATCCTTGCTGCTGCAGCATGCCGCCCTCCCAGGAGCCGTTCAAGTGAAAATGTGCAGCCAGGCGTCCTTCCCAGCAGCGCCTGGACTGAGTGACCTTGATGGGCTCCATCCTTCCTTTGAAAACAAAAAAACATGAACTTGGAATTTTAATTAAAAGGCAGCCAGTGGGCTATCAAGCTCGGCCCGTTGGCTGAACTGATGTTCATGGCAGTGTGGACTCGAGGTCACCATTATGAAGCTGGTAACTTGAACTTATCAGGGAAAACACATCAGCCGAATTTCTCTCCAGGTTCACCAGGAGGGAGAGAACCTTCTCTGGCGCAGGAAGGCTGGTGCGGGTAAGGACACTGGGAATGATATCAGACCAAGGCCGGCGGCCCTCCCAGAGCTAGGGAGCGAAGGAATGCCCGCGCCTCACACCCTGTGCGGCCGCCTGGGCGCGGTCTGTCCGTCTGCTGCTGCAGAGCTGCTGGCCTCGTGGGGACGTGTGAGATGGCTCTGCCTGGCAGCGCAGCACAGCCTTAGAACTGGCCCATCAAATGAATTAAGTCTGCTTAAGTGGGTTGTTTTGCATTGAAAAAGTTATTTAAAGCCTTTTAAAGATAGTGGCGTTGGAGCCTGTTATTGCTTTACGTGACTTTGTCAGGAGGCACACACGTTGTTTATTGCAAAGATCTCCCGATTCCAAAGTTTATAAAAACAACAACACAAAACTCTAAATAAAGGGATCATCCCTATCTGAAGATCTTCAGACCCCAACCATCTTGAGCGGTGAGGCAATTGCACCTGGAACCAGGAGACCGCGAGTGGGTGGTTCCCACGCCGGGGTCAGCGCTTTAAAAAATGCATATTCCTGGGCCCCACCAAGATGTTCTCATGCAGTGGGTTGGAATCTGTGTTTAAGGCGTTTTTCCAGAAGATTTTGGTGATTAATCAGATATGGGAGTTATGGGTTAGGGACATTCTTGAAGTCCAATCTAATAAGAGGATAAAAATACCCGGGATTTGCAGTGAAGAGCGGGGGAAGGAGAACACTCAGTGAGCCCATCCTGAGTCTCTCTTGCTTCTCCTTTGAGGCAATTGTTCACGTCAAACAACAGTACGGGTGGCCACGGCGGCAGGAGCTCGCTCTGCACCCAGCTGTTAGGCTCTCTCTGTGCATTTCCTCCCTCAGACCTGACCTCCCTTAAGCAGCTGTGGCATCATGCCCTTTTCATAAATAAGGAGCCTGTGGCTTAGTGCCACCCTTCGGCAGTGAGGGCACGGGGCTGTGGATGAGGGAGGGGGCATTGGGACTTTGCCTTCTCCTGCCCTCCTGGCCTCCGTAACTTACGTCTGTGAATTGAAGCAGTGTCAGCCACACAGTTTCGAGCCAACCCAGCCTTAGTCACCATGCATTTTTACAGAGTGGCATTTCCCCCGTGTTTATAGACTGAGCGAGTGCGTGGGGAGCTCGCAAGGTACCAGGATTTTGCCCCCACCTTCCAGTCCCTCGGCTGTTCACAGCACTGGGCATCAATCAAACCCAAGGCTTAGCTCCACATTTGCCTGCAGCTACTACAGTGTGGGCTGGGCTCCTACCTTCCATCTGAGGCCCAGAGGTTGGGGAAAGTGGGAATCGTAGAGCCTCCACCGCTGCTCTACCAAGTACGTGGGAAAGGGGATACACTGGAAAATGGTTAACACCTGGCAGTTGGCTGGGGCTAGGGGAGGCCTGAGTGGTAGGATTGGCCAATTTCCATGGTGTAAACACTCTCGTCACGGCTGATTTAAAACTTCCAGGGGCTTAACATCTGGCTTGGAAAAAGTTCTGGAAAATGGGACACTGCAAATTGTATATCAGCAATTAATCATGTGCCTTGTGGGGGAATGGGTGGTTAGCGCTTAATGGGTGTAGAATTTCTGTTTGGGGTGATGAATACGTTTTGGTAATGGATGGTGGTGATGGTAGCACAACTTCATGAATGTAATTAAGGCCACTGAATTGCCACTTTAAAAATGGTTAAGATAGCAAAATTTATGTTATATATATATATATATATGTTACCACAATAAAAATAAAAAAACCAAAGCGCTTTGCCTCTATGGGCAATGTGGATGCCACGCTGGTGGCCTCAGCGTCTCGTGCCCACCTCTGAACCTCACGGCGCTCACTGTCCCTCTCTGTTGGTCCTCTCTCCTGCCTTGCTTCATGTACTACCCTCCTCCTCCATCGTGTTGTCTTACTCCCCCCTGTGTGTTCTGTATATATCATGCTAGTGTGATGATTTGCACACAGTAGGCTTTTAGTGGATGCTGGCTAAGTGGAGTGGACCTGGATAGTTATTAGGTCTAACTCTGGCTGCACCAATGACAAAAACAAGCCTCTCAGCATCGGGAGTCACCATCTGAAGTCGCAGGTTAGAGGGTCACATATCTCGGGACTGGTGTGTAAATATTTCTCTTGCTGGACTATGTAGGGCCTGAGATGAGTGGTGAGGGGCTGTCAAAGACAAGCCCTAAGGCAACCTGAAGCTCAACGCCATGCAATGCAGCCCAGAGGAAACCTGCTGAGCTCTAGGACAGCCAGAAGCAAGCAGAGATGGAGGTGACTCCCTTGGAGCCAAGGCCCTATATGGAGAGAGTTTGGGGCCGAGTGACAAGCAGAGCCAGGTGCTATCAGGAGCAGCTGCAGCTGCACACCAAAGAACAATATTTATATGTGCACCATGTGGAAAGGATTGCGAGTTGGACGCTGGAATTTGTAAGCCATTTCTGTATACCCCCCACCCGCCCTCTCACACACCCTACCCAGAAGCTTCTTAGGACGGGAAGATTGTGGCATAGATATGGTCATCTCTTGCTTAAATTTTGTTTAGTAAGCTCTGCACTTAGTGCAACATTCGCTCCCTCATCCAGCTGGGCCCAAGGCCTGACCTCGGTCCATCTTGCTGCCTCTGTGGCTCTCCATTTAGACCTTTGTGAAGCCTCTGCAAGGTTGAGCCAGTAGGGTCTCCACTGGGCGTTCCTCTATTCTTGCTGTCTTCTAATTGGCCCTTCAGCCTCTCGGGGGGATTTTCTGTAATGAAAACCCACTTATTTCCTTCAATAACATCTCCACTGTCTTTGGGGTAGAGCCCGAACTCCTTGGCAGGGCACAGGAGACCACTCGATGTGGTCTTTGCGTGCTTTTCTGGATTTATATCTGTGATAGATGGGATTATGAGCGGGACATGCTCCTCATCTTAATCCACATTCTTGGGGCTGTGAGACCATTTGTAAAGAGTGTCTTTGACTACACTGAGGTGAGTCAGGGTGTGGACTCATCGGTGATAGGGTCTTCTAAGAGCCTTTTTAGGAATGGCCCAACTGTGTGAAGGTGGGCCTTGATCTGTATTATTGGAAGCCTTATAGAGAGAAAGCCACAGGGAGAGGAGCCAGAAGCCAGAAGTCAGGGGAACCTGGAAGAGCAGACACAAGGAGAAGGAGAGAGCCCTGTGATGGGAGGTAAGCCTAGAAAGCCCAAGGATTGTGGCCACTACAGATGCTGGGAGGAAGCAAGGCCTGGCCAATACCTGGATGTCAAACCTGTAGCCTCTGAAACCGTGAGGCAATCACTTCATGGTGCTCACGCCCATCTCTTGCGTGGTATTGGTCCTGGCAGCCTGGCAAACTAAGACAATCTCCAACTGTGTGCCCGCTGTCATCCTGAGCTCTAGCTTTGCAGACTGCCCTGCGACTTGACGGAGGTGCTCCTGCCAATTCTTCCTCAGGACTCTCTGTGTCCAACTCGCTCCCTTGGCTAAATCCTGCTCGTCCTTCGAAACTCAGTTCTAGCTTATCTTCTCGTGACGGCTTTTCCTAAGCCTGTTCCCTTCCATCCACCCTGCTGGGTCACCCCTGAGTTGCCACTCCGTGCTCCAAATGCCATGAATCCATAGCCATTTCACACTGGTGCTCCCTGAGGGTGGGCACAGTGTCTTATCACTCGGTGTGACAATGACCTAACAAAATACTCCACATGGAGCAGGCACAAAAAAATATGTCCGGATCATTCACCTTTTGCACGAATCAGGGCAAATTGGAACCTTGTCCCAAAGGCTCTCTTTACGGTCACTGGGTTGAAGCAAGGAGGCATAAGAAGTTCAGGGAACATGGGGTGCAGCTAGGTACTGTGGGTGTGATGGAACGACAAAGAATGCTCATATCACTTATGCCCTCTTCCCACCCCCTTTTAAAATCCCTAGGACTAAATAGCTGGTAACTGACTGCTCATCTTCAGCAGCCTATTAGAAGCCCCTAAAGGACAGAGAACACATATGTGTACTTTGATTCGTCTAGGACTTAGCACAGTGCCATGAGCAGGAAAACGCTTAATAAATATTCCGACAAGCCAGCGGCTAACGTGTATGTCTGCTTTGACCCTGGCATTGAGCTCTGACCTCCAGTTGAAGAGTATCGTCATCTGTGGACAGCCTCATTTCAATAGGGGGGCATTCTTGTGAGCAAACATCAACAAGGGAAATAGACATCTGTAGTGTTGTGTGCCCTGGTTTTCATCTTGCCCCCGACAGAAAGAGGATCATTGGAATTTGGGTAGAAAACAGCGCAGGTGATGCCTCGGCTTGGAAACAGGAATGATTTAAGTCCACTAGTGTCGTTCTGATACCAGAGGCCATGATCCCGTGACGTAGACGGCAATGTTAAAAGGCCTGAGACGCAAGCCTTTCTGGGAGACCTTGGCCCTTTGATGTGTCAGTCTTGATTTTTATGACTGATGATACAGTGAGTAAACACAATAAAAACAGCACAGCAGCCTGTGGGGAAACTGTGCCGAGGGGCCATTCTGCTTTCATTCTCCATCAATTTACCGAGCGTCTGACCCATGTGATTTTAAAGAAGCAAACAAATAAACCCAAAGCCTATGAGACCCAATGTTTCTTGATCACAACTGGCAATTTCCTGTTTCAACCCCAGCTTCTTTGTGTCCTGGGCATGTGCTGATTGGACTCTGATGAGTTTAGGGAGAAGAGGGATTCCCCGAGGAGTGTCTCTCTCTTTTTAAAAATCATTTAAAAAAAATCTTTTTATATGTGTGAGTAAATCATATTAGGTTTCATGGGGCCTTTAATAAAAGTTTTCACTGAGTAATAACTTTGGGTAGGCAATTGGGGGTAAAACCTTCATACAAGGGCCTGTGACTCCTCCATCATTCCCAAGGAGACATATTAGTGCTTTGGTTTATTGAGAAGTCTTCTCCAAAACACTCTTCATAACCTCAAGATCCTTTTCACTTTATTTCACTGATCGCAGAGGAAGTTCTGCCTCAAAATTCAGCAAGTTGCAAGTTACATAGTTATTTGGAGGGATGATGCTTAAGTGCTGGAACTCCAAAAGTCAAGTTTCATCAGGTATATGATTATCAACAATGATGTTAAGCATTGAATATCTACATCAAGAGCTTCCCATGCATTGTCTCATTTAATCCTACAGTATAGTTACTATTATTATCACCATGTCACAGATGAGGAAACTGAGGCTTATGTATGTTGTCTTTCAGAAATAACTCAATAAGTGACAGAACCAGGAGTTGAATTAGGTGATATGACTCCAGAGCCTGCAAAAAAAAAACAAAAACCAAAAAAAAAAACCCTCAAAAACAAACCCATTCCTTTACTTTCTGAAAACATCATCATGACATTGGGTAGGGGTCACTTTATGCCATGGGCAAAGCTTGGGACTCAGACGGATGGTAAAGACAAGGAGCACTGTGATGAAAAAGACCTCCACCTCTGGTTTCAAGCTTAAGGTGAAGACAACATCTTTGTGCTTTGCCATCGAGTTGCTATGTGACCCCACCTGCTAGAAAGCTGAGAAGGTCGGTCTGCAAAGTGGCATCCAGGGCCCTTGTTTGTATTCCACAGAGAGTCTGGAGTGCTTTTCCTGCTTCCTGCACCCCCTTCCTAGCCTACCAGGCTAGGTAGGCAGGACCCCAGCCAATTGGGGTGTGCTGTGTGACTGTGGTGGCCCCAGGCCTTTTGGACCCTGGTGACGTGTGATCCAGGGTCCTAGAGCCGCGATGCTCCAAACTTCAGTGCCCCATAGGACTTACTTGGGAGCCTTGCTGAAAACACAGGTTTCTGGGCCCCACACGCAGAGATTCTGCCTCGTGGGTGGGGCCCGTGCAAGTGTTTCTAGTAACAAGCCACGTGATTCTGAAGTGGAGGCTCACTCTGAGTCAACCCTGACCCACAGTGACCCATTGGTGGTCACATCCATCAATTTCAGCTTCAAGACTACAGAGTGTGTTTTGTAAAAATTTTTCATAGTGCAAAAAGATGCTTATTTGTCACTGTAAATGGTGAATAAAGACAAAGAAAAAAATCCATGCTACCAATTTTGTAGGAGAGGGTGTAGAAGAAAAGTGTCTTGAGACTGTAACAGAAAAGGCCCCTTGCTATCTTGCACACCTGTCTGGGCTGGGAGGCCAACATTCGGGTTTATACCCCGCCTTATCTTTATTACCTTCTTTATCTTTAACACCCCAGTGTTGACCCAATGGGGGGGGGTTCGTTGTTTTGAACCCAAGGATACAACCTAGTACAGTTAGGAATAATTTTACCTAGCATCAGGCTTGCCTTTGGAACTCACCCTCCTGCAGTCCCCTCTGTAGCCAGCGTGAGCTCTTGCTACACAAACCTGACTCTGCCTTACTCTGCTCAGACCCCCTCCCTGGCACCTCGGGGGGCTGTCGGGATAAAGTCCCAAACTCCTCAGCATAGAGGCTTTGGTAAATTGGCTCCTGTTTGTCTTGTCTTTTGACGTTCTCCATCTGTAACTAACCCTTTCCTCTTCAACGTCTACCCCCTGCCCCCCCTTGTTTGACTAGTTTACTTTCAGTTCTCACTGAAAGTCACTTCCTTTGGGAAGGCCCTTTGTCATAGTTTCCCAGGACTGCTGTAACAAATTACCACAAACTGGGTGGCTTAAAACAATAGAAATGTCTTCTCTCAGAGTCTCACAGTTCCAGAGAAGAAAAGTCTGAAATCGAGGTGTCACTAGTGTCCCCTAGGTGATGCACCCTCTGAAGGCTCTGGGGTCAGGATCTTTCCTGGCCTCTTCCAGCTTCTGTGGCCCCAGGGTCTCTGCCTACACCATCACATGGTGCTCTCTTTCTCTCTCTCTCTCTCTCTCTGTGTCTCCCCTCCCAGTCATATTGGTTTAAGGCCCAGTCTACTCCAGCATGACCTCATTTTTACCTTGCCTAGTTCTATCTGTAACGACCTTATCTGGAAATAAGCACCTTATTTGGGGAGACACAATCAACCCACAATACCTTTCAAGAGCCTCCTAGGGCTTCTGCAGAACCCCAGCATACCCTATGGAAGCATGCGTCACACTGGATTGGAGCAGCTCCTGCACACCTATGCTTCCCTCCCATCTGTGGTTTCCCTGAGGACAGGCCCATGTTTACTCAGTGCTGTATCCCCAGTACTGGCGCACCGTTGGATACATAAGAGGCGTTCGGGAGATGACCTTGAGCTGGTGGCTGTGGAGTGTTCTCAGCTCTCCACTGAGTCTTCACTCCTGGCCAACTCTTGGCTCTGGTCAGCCTCTTAGGCCAACTTTTCCTTTTCCTCAGCTCGTGCGCTTGGGCTTCTGAGCAGAGCTAGAGTACACAGCTGTGGTGACCTGTATTCACCACCAGGCTGCACATTCTAACCACTGTGCTTCTAAATCCTTTTATCCACGCCTCGTGCCATGCCACCCTTCACGGCAGCAATTCCAACAGTCTGCACCCAGTTCCATTTCCATGTCTTCCCAGAAAGCAAGAAACCCCACGGGAAGCAACCCCTTCTCCTTTCAAAGTCTAATCCTTCTACTATCCCCTTGATCACTTCATGTATTTTGAAGCTCTTTTTATTAGGTATATTTGGATTTATATGTCCTCTTGATGAATTGACCCTTCTTTATTCTTGATAATAGTCTTTGCTTTGAAATCCAAGTCTATTAATATAGCCATTTCAGCTTTTTTTTGCTTAGTTATCCTTTTTGTTTTTTTTCCTCTTAATGCTCCGCGGGCCCAGCTTCTTCCGATTTCAGCTGTAGGCTGGCATAGGGCTCAGCTGCTCTGTTCTCTTCAGCTGCAAACTACCAGGCAAATGGCTCATCTCTCCTTGGGGCTCCATGATCAAAACGGACCAAGTTCTCTCCTCTTCCATGTGTGTTCTCTTGAGTGAGTGTCCATTTTTATCAGCCCACCAAGGGGGTGGGGACTCAACCTGAGTCATGCCCTACTGACGTGGTCGAATCAAAAGCCCTAAACTTATTTTATCAAGTAAACTTAAAACCTTTGAATTTAATACAATCAAAGGGTATCACACCCAGAGGAATAGATTAGTTTACAAACATAATCTTTCTCTTTCAGAAGATTGAGCTTTTTCATAAATAATCTCAAATAATCTCAGACTGACACAGTATTATACATTTGTTCATGAAAGAACGTTCTCATATTGGTACTGTGACCCACAGTCCATCATCTACCATGAGGTTCACTGGGTTATATGGTCCCCTGCCTTGTACAGTCCATCCAAAGTGGACCCTCAGTGGCTCTCAGTTTCATCACAGAGTTGTGCTGTCCTCACCTCATTCAATTTTAGAGCATTTTCATTACTCCAAAAAGAAAAATCCCATATTCCCTTGTACTATCCTATTATTGACACTTAGCATTGATACAGTACCTTTTTCGCCATTGATGCAAAAGTATTACAATACTACTGTTAACTATAGTTCAGATGTTACCTTAGCTGTATTTTCCCATGTATCACCATATTCTTAATACTTTGTAATAGAAGAACATTCTTGTGTTTGTACTATTAACCACAATCCTCATCCACCACTGAAATCACTATGTTATAGAGATATGTTTCTTTATATTTAAAATGCATTTCTTGTAGGTGGCATTTGCTTTTTTTTTTTTTTTTTCAGTCCAATCTCTGCCTTACTTATATTTGGTGGCATTTAAAATTCGGTTTTAATGTGATTATTGATATGACTGTTTGAAAATCTGCCATCTTGCTATTTGTTTTCTATTTGCCCCATCTGTTCTTTGTTCCCTTTTCTGTCTTCTTTTGGATAAATTGATGATTTTTTGTGATTCTATCTTATCTCCTTTGTTGGCCTAATAGCTATAATTTTTTGTTTATTATCTTGTGGTTGTTCTAGGGTTGATAGTATCAAGTCTACCTTCAAGAAATATGATACCACTTCATGTACAGCACAAGAACCTTACGTATAGTCCATTCCACCCCTGCAGTCCTGCCTTTGTGCTATTGTGATTCGTTTTACTTGTACATATGTTTTAAACTGTCCAACACATTATTATTTCTGCCTTAAACAATCATCTTCTAAAGAGATGTTAAAAACAAGAAAAATGTCTTTTATATTTACCCACATATTTACAATTTCCTGTGTTCTTCATTCCTCTGTGTAGATTCAGATACCCATCTTCTATCATTTTCCTTCTGCCTGAAGGACTTTGTTTAACATTTCATGCAATGCAGGTCTGTTTGTGATGAGCTAGTTCACCTTAAGTATGTTTGGAAAATCTTTATTGCCCCCATTTTTGAAATAAATTTTTGTTAGGGGTAGTCTTTTTTCTCTGATGATATCCTTCCACCGTCTTTTGGGACACATTGTTTCCAGTGTGAAATCCACTGGAATTCTTATCTTTGTTCCTCTGGATGGAATGTATCTTTTTTTTCTGCCTATTTTTAAGTTTTTCTCTTTATCACTGGTTTTGAACAATTTGATTCCCAAGCAAGTTTTCCTTGTTTTTCTTGAACTTGGGGTTTGTTGAGATTCCTGGATCCCTGTTTATAGTTTTCATCAACACTATGGCCTAGGGCATTATTTAAAAAAAACTTTTTTTTGGTCCCCTCCCTCCTCTCTCCACTCCTTTGGGAATTCCAATAAACACATATTAGGTAATCTGAAGTTGTCCTGCAGCTCACTGATGATTTGTTCATTCTTTATTGTTTTAAGTAATCTTTCTTTTTGTGCTTTATATTGGATAATTTCTAATGCTATGTTTTCCAGTTCATTACTATTTTTTTCTGCAGTGTGGAATCTGCTATTAATCCAATCCAGTGTGCTTTTCATCTTACACACTGTATTTTCACCTCTTGTAGTTTGATTTGGATCTTTTTCAGAATTTCCATCTTGTTACTTAACATGCTCAATCTTTCTTCTAGTTTCTTGACCATTTAGTATGCAGTTAAGTCAATGTCTTAATGTCTATTAATTTCTAAGTTTGTTTCTATTGATTATTTTCCTCCTCATTATGGGTTCTTTGCATACTGGTAATTTTTGGCTGAATGTCAGATGTGAATTTTACCTTTTTGGGTGATTGCTCTATTTATATTCCTATAAATATCCTTGATATTTTTTCGGGGGTGCAGGTTAATTATGTGGAAATGGTTTGAAGCTTTTAAGGTTTGCTTTTAAACTTTTAAGTGGGACCAGAGAACCTTTCAGCTTGGGGTTAGTTTTTTCCTACTGCTAAGGCATTGCCCTTCTCAGTACTCTGTTCTATGCCCCATCAATTATGAGGCTTTCCATAAAAAGATGCTGAACTATTCTTGATTCTGTAACCAAGAGTTAAGAATTAACAAATGATTATGATTACTAAATCATTATACAGATGCCTTTATATTATAAAATAGCAAAAGGTTAATAGCTGAAATGATTGAAGTTGGCTAGAGGGGTGCCACCCCCTAGGCAGCTTACTTTAGACTTAAGCTCACCCTTCAGTAAGCTACCATTGTGGTGTTACTTCTAGATTGAGTGCACCCTTGTGTATGCTTGCTAGTGGGCTGGTAACCACTCCACCCTCCTCTGTTTAGTATCCATATGGAAAACCTTGTGACTGACCTCTGCTCTTTACTTTCCTATCTCAGAACCTTCATCTTGGAAAATGATTGTAACTCCCTCTGGGTTGGGGTCCATCTCCAGCTTTTCCACCCCTTAATGTTTATTAATGAGGAAACCTGTGTCCAGCTCCACCCCAATTATTCTTTAGCACCCTGATGTTATAAAATATTATAATTTCTGCAGATCAAGGAGGCAGTTTTTGTGTTGTCTAAGGTAACTGGCCTCCTTTGTGCAACCAAATAAGCTTTTTCACTCTTTGAAACCCTGGTGCCTCAGGAATGGGCTTTAAAGATGCATTGGGAGAGAAGACTCTGTTTTTGCTTGGTATCCATTCTCTGTAAGCTCTGGGAATTGCTCCCTCTACTCCTTCAGGGTGATTCTTTCCTTCGCCTTTTGTAGTTTCCTCACATGCACATGCTGATCATCACTCACCTGAAGAAGTCTCCAGAGCTCATTCTCTGTGTGACTCTCTACTCTTTAGTACTTTGCCCTGCAAATTCTAACTGCCTTCACCTCCCCAGACTTACAGATCCAGCTCCTCAGTTCAGGGAAGCAGCTGGGCTCCACCTGCTTTCCTGTTAGCTGCACTGTGGCCTGAAAACTCTCTGGGCAGTAAGCTAGCGTAATCATAATGCTTACCTCATTTGTTTCCTTTCTCTCAGGAATCATTGTCTGGTGTTGCCTGATGTCCAATTTCTGAAAACCATTTTTTCATTTATCTTGTCCATTTTTTAGTAGTTTCTGGTGAGAGCATAAATCTGTCTCTTTTAGTCCATCTTAGCCAGTAGTGGAAGTCTCATTAGCACACATATTAATACCCGCCCTGCATAATAACATGGTTTAGTGTTAGCAGCAGGCTTGACTCTGTTCAAGGCAGTGAAGAAGACTTCAGCTCAATCCATGGGGCTCACCGTGAGGGTTTCAAGTACCTCATTAAGTACTTAGAATTTGGCCATTCAGGAAACTCTGGAAACAAAAAGCATAATCTCTCTCTTATGATGTTTAAAATATTAGGCTCATAAAGACTTCGCAGTTTCCTGGTGAATACTTATTGAATAAACAAGAGCTAGTTCCAAAGTTACAGTAGAAAGGAGGGGCTGGATTCCTGACAGTACAATTGATAGCGCATTTGCAGACTCCCATCAGGTGCAGCAATGAACTCTACCTCTGACCAGTAGACAGCTTCAAGTTAGCTTTGGGGGCCACTGAAACACACAAATCTCTTTGAGATCAGTATTGTATGATCTCACTTACATGAAATACCTAGAACAAGCAAATTTTCATAGACACAGATGGTGGATTATAGGTTACCAGGGTGAGGGGGGAGAAGGGTGAGTTACTGCTTATTGGGTGCAGAGTTTCTCTTTGAGGTGACGGAAAAGTTTTGGTAATGGATGGTGGTGCCCAGGGAAGTCTGACTGTAGTCATCTCAGAAAACAGGAGGTGGTCAAGGGCGAATAATGCTCAGTCAGTGCTATGTGTGAGGCAAACCCAGATGTCATGTGTTTGCCCAGCCTAACTCATACGAGACCCTCCAGATCAATTCATAGGTCATATTAATAAATATAAAACCAGGGGGGTTATAAGTCTAGGGTATAAATAGTAACATCCTAGTTAATTAAAAAAAAAAAAAAAAAAGCAGACCTAAATAAGATGGTATGTGAGAGATCCTGCCACTTTACGGGTTCTTAAATGTTAGTTGAAAATTAATCTCTCATATCTGTTCTCAGCAACGTCTCCTCCTCCTTGTATCCCAGTTTCCCAAGGGTCTTAACAACCATTAAGTACCAATTATTAACAGATATTAAGTTTAAACAGCATTAAGTAACCCTGGACTTCCAGGAAAGGATGGCAGAGTGAACTCCCTTTCGTAGCACTTCTAAATTGACATTGAAATGATGATATTAAAAAGATATAAACCCACTAGGTCAAAAAGAAAAGGAGGAAGAGGAGAGGAAAAAAAATATCTACAATTGAATGTATTGAAGGAGGTTTACAGAACTAGGGGAGTGTTTGGATCTGTATTAATGATAAATACATGAATATGTGAGCAAAGGAAAAACAGATATTTATTCCAGGGAAAGTGAATTATAGCACAGGCAAGGAAAAATAACTACTGTATAACATGAATACTCCATGAGTAGCATTTACATAGATACACTGTTGTAATTATTGAATATCAATTTAACATAAATTACAATATAACTAAATTGGAAAAATGATGGAAAGGAAATGTATATATATGGCATATATATGCTGGGGGGAAGCTAAATCTTTATCTGCTCTTCTTAGAGGCTAATAGATAACAGCTAAAACAAACAAACAAACAAAAAAACAGAAGCAGCAATATATGCAAGTTATTTAGAGACATAGAGGTAAATATAAAAATGATTAACTAGAAGATTTGAAAACTGTTGCCTTCGGGGAGCTGGGCATAGGGACTGGTTACTGTTGCTTTTCATAACAAGTCTCCTAGAACTATTTGACTTGGAACTAAGCACATATCAACTTTGATAAAAATAAAAATGAAATAAAAACAGAATATGGGATTTCATAAAAGAAAGTGTTTCATTTTTAAGGAGTAAAATGAAATTAAAAAAGAACTCTCAGTTTCACCTGAAATCAGAGGCAACCAATGGAAATTCCAGTGGAAAGCCCCAGGGAACGGTCAAGCATGGGCCTTTATCCGCCCCCTGCCCTGAGCCCACCCCAGCCAGCTGGGCCCATTTGCCTCTTTCTAGGGGGGTCTTAGTCTGCCTGAGTCCTGGCGTGGGTTTCTGCCCAGGCCTGGCTCGGGCTGGGGCCTCCAGCTGTCCTGTACACTGCCCTGCCCCTTGTCTCCACAGGCCTTCAGGTTCTGGAACAGCTGCCCAGTTTTTTGACTATTTGTTCTTGCTTTTTGCAATCAAGTTCACCTGTTTTTCATTTAACTGCTTGATTTTTAACCTACAACCTGCCCTGACCATCGAGACAGGAGGTGGCAAATGCCTGCCAGAGGGCCAAATCCTGCTGGTAGAGGTTGGCTGTTTTTTTTTTTTTTACCCCCTACACTTTTTATTGTAATAACGTTTATACAAGTCAAAATTTCCTGTTCTAGCACATTAAGTGTACAATTCAATGATATTAACTACATAAAAAAAAACTGTGCTACTATCACCACCATCCACTACCCTAATTTATTCATCACTTCAAACAGAAAACTCTACCCATTAAACAAAACTCCCTCTCCCGCTCCTCTGACCCCTGGAAACCTCTAATCTACTTTCTGTCTCTGTGAAATTTGCTTATTCTAGGAATTCCCTATAAGCAAGATCATACAACGTTTTTGTGCTACCAGCAGAGTGTTCTTGAAAAATCTGACAGTGAATACCTTGGGCCGGCCCGGAATCCCCGACCGTCCACAAACGCCGCTTCTTTCTTCCCCTCTTTCCGCAGCCAAGCTCACCCAGGCGCCGTTCTTCTC
>JAQZBX010070190.1:0-15455 GCA_029593785.1 Cabassous unicinctus
CATATACAGTCATCTGATATTCGACAAGGCCACCAAGCCCAATCAGTTGGGAGAGAATGGCCTCTTTAAGAAGTGGTGCTTGGAGAACTGGATATCCATATACAAAAGAATGAGAGAGGAATACCATCTCACACCTTATACAAAAATCATCTCAAGATGGATCAAAGTTCTAAATATAAGAGCCAAAACTATAAAGACCTTGGAAGATAATGTAGGGAATCATCTAAAGGACCTTGTAATAGGAAATGGCTTCATGAACTTCACACCCAAAGCACAAGTAGCAAGAGAAAAAATAGATAAATGGCATCTCAAAATTAAAAACTTCTGAACCTCAAAGGACGTTATGAAGAAAATAAAAATGCAGCATACCCAATGGGAGAAAATATTTGGCAACCATATATCTGATAGGAGCCTAATATAATGCATATATAAAGAATTTGTACACCTCGAAAATAAAAAGACAAACAACCCATTTAAAAAGTGGGCAAGTGACCTGAAAAGTCTCTTCTCCAGGGGGAAAAAAATGGCTAAAAAGCCCATGAAAAAATGTTCAACATCGAAAGCTATTAGGGAAATGCAAATCAAAACTACAATGAGATAACATCTCATACCAATCAGAATGGCAGCTATTAAAAAAACAGCAGACTATAAGTGTTGGAGAGGATGTGGAGGAAAAGGAACCCTCATCCTCTGCTAGTAGGATTGTGGAATGGTCCAGCCACTGTGGAGGACAGTTTGGCCGTTCCTCAGAAAACTAACAATAGATCTTCCGTATGATTCAGTGATTCCACTGCTGGGTATATACCCAGAAGAAATGAAAACAAAGACACGAACAGTTATATGCACCCCAGTGTTCATAGCGGCATTGTTCACAATTGCAAAAAGTTGGAATCAGCCCCAGTGCCCATCAACAGATGAATGGATAGACAAAATGTGGTACATACATACAATGGAATATTACTCAGCTGTAAGAAGGAATAAAGTGCTAACACATGGATTAACATGTATGAATCTTGAAGATCTTATGTTTGGTGAAGCAAGCCAGATATTTAAGGATGAACAGTATATTATCTCATTGATTTGAACTGAGGAAAGTGAGCAGTCTCTGAGAACTGTTGTCTAAAAGATAGGTTAAAAAGGGAGAGAAAGAGAAGAGAAGGTTGTGACTCATCACCCATATGGACATAATCTATGGTAAAATGATACAGTATAGTTGCACATTGAAGGATAGGACAGGTGGGTAGTGATATTACTGGGTTTGGTTATGCAGTATTGACAGGTGGGTGGATTAGTAAGTGCAAGTTAGAATACCCAGGATACTGGATGGAGAGATGGGAGAGAGACTATGTGAACATGGGATTTGTGGGTATGATGTTGAAAGTGCAGGAGTGGGAATGCTCTTATGACAATATGACAAGGTAGTGTCACTTGGTTAGGGTGTAGGTGGGGAGGGAATTTAAGAGAGGGCACATCTGGAGCAGGCTTCTGGGGAGTGTATGACTGTTCATCCTGTCATAATGTGTTGTGTCAAGGAGTGGAGACCCACATGGCAAGTGGGAAGGAGACGAAACCCCATGTTTGGGAGGACCGATTCACCCAGGAACAGACAAGTGACTGTCTCTTAGAAGCAAGGGTGGATACTAATTGGGAAGGATAATCAGCGTGTCCAGACCTCTTGTTGCATATAACTATGAATCTTGTCATCCATTGAGTCATGACAGGGGGTGTCATGTTCCCTAGGGGGATGGAGAGGAAGGAACAGAAAAGATTAAATAGGGAATTTAGTAGTCAGGGGAAATTGTTTTCTTTACCTTACAGTAATGGACACAGGACATGGTAAATATCATCAAAAATTTTTAAACTGTACCCTCTAAATTGTAAACTATAGTGTGAACCATTGACAATGTTTAGTAGCTATGTTTCACTATCAGTATTATCAGTTACAACAATGCTACCACCCACATACAAAAAGGTTTTAATATGGGGTGAGGAAAGGGGTTGGAGCTTGGGTATATGAGAATCTCTAGTATTCTGTGTGTGACTTCACTGTTTCCTAAAACTTCTTTGACAATTAAATGAAAATTTGGGAGACACTGGGGAGTGAGAGGGGGAAGGTGCCATGGTACAGACTGGACACCCGATAATGCAGTGATTAAATGAAAAAAAAATTAAAAACATTTTTTTTTGTTTTTTCCCAATTTTTGAATGTCCCAATCCTTTAATTATATTTTATATTTTATTTTTTTTGAGTTTCCATGTATTTTATCTCTTGCATTTAAGCTTATCATTATTATTTCATTTTCCTATAAATTGTATTTGGTTAGTATATGGGCTTCATCTTCAAGGAAAGTTTAGATCACAGAAGGGTTACAATGGGTGCTGCAGAGGATCATTGGTGGGGTGTGTCTGGGATGGGGGATTCATGGGAGGAAGTTCATCTGAATATATATGAAAGAGATGTAAAATTGTCCAAATGTCAATGGGTGGGTCATGGTCACAGTGGGTGGACAATCACTCAATAAATAAGGGAATACTGAATTCCCAGCCTGGAGAGCTCTGCTGCATTCTCCAAGGGAGCAGCAACAGTCCCCTGAGTGCAGGGGCAATGTCTGGCTAAGGAGGATGGACAACTAATGGGTTCTTGTTATTGATGACTAGCCTTAAGAGTTTTTGCTCTTGTAATTGAAACTTAGTCTACTGTTATGCGGTGCCTAAGGCTTTCCATCTGAAAGCCTCCTTGTTGCTCAAATGTGCCTCTCTCTAAGCCAAACTCAGCATATGAATGCATTACCTTCCCCCTAGCATGGAACATAACTCCCAGGGCTGAGTCTTCCTGGCAACAAGGGATTAACACCAAGTGCCAACTGGCAATACAACTGTAAAAAGACCTTGAATAAAAGGGGGAAAATGTAAAGACAAATGAGTTCATGTGGCTAAGAGACTACAAAGAGAGTTGGGAGGTCATCCCGGAGGTAATGTTTATGCACACCTCAGTATGCTCTCATAGAACACCAAAGTGGATATCACTACACACAGAGGAGCTCCTGAGGGCTCTGGAGACACCCAGGTCCTATATAAGAGGGGATAGCTCCAGAGATTGATGCCTTATCAGTGGGCTATACTTTGGAATCTGTGCTCCTGAGAGTGACAGAGTTGTACTGAAATAAGTCCTCCCTGCACATGATCCATCAGTCCCTTCTATTCAAACCTATATGTGGTGCTGGAGTATCTAGGTGTACTTCCAGATACTGGAGCCTTTGGCCTGCCCATGTGCCCGCTGTGCCTGGAATCTCGGTGGAGCTCCAATTCCTATTCTACAGCTCAATGGACTCACCCAAGTCACCTTGTGAGGAGATGATGATGGACAATAGCCATCCCAGTGAATGGAGAGATTCTGCAGCTGCAGGCAAGATAATCCCATCCATCGTACCGATGGGATATAAGCCCCTTCTCACTTGGAGGTGAAGTGGACATCAGCAACAAAAACTCCTCAGGATTGGGGGAAGAGCTATGGACTAGAGTAGACTCACTGGAATTCTGTTGTAGACATATTTGATTTAAGTAATGGGAGAAATTACAAAAGTGAGGTGGAGCCAAAGGCCACTGGATGCTTTTGGGGCAGGAAAGGAAAAGCAGTTGTAATACAAGGGCTTTTTCAGGACTTGGGAATTATCCTGAGTGACATTACAACAACAGATATAGGCCATTTTACATCAGCATATAACATGCAGAACTGTGTGAAAGAGAGTGTGGTCTACATTGTGAACTATGGTCCATGCTTAATGGCAAAGCCCCAGGATGTGTATATCCATTGCAGGTCATGTACCACACTAATGAAGGATGTTTATGTGGGAGGTTATGGGAGGTGTGGAAGGTGGGGAACATGGGAATGCCTGTAATTTTTGTGTACCATTTATGTAATCTGAAAATCTTTTAAAATATATAAAAAAATTAATTAAAAAAATAAGTAAATGAAAGTAAAATTAAAGGAATGGGTTATTCAAAAAATGAGAAAATTTTTAAAAAATATTTTAAATTTTTTTTGTCATTTCGCCTTTTTCACTGCATTATCTGGTGTCCAGTCTATATCATAGCACCTTCCCCCTTCACTCCCCAGTTTCTCACTATTTTTCATTTAATTTTCAAAGAAATTTTAGGTTATAGCGAAGTCAACCACAGAATACAAGACACTCCCATATACCCAACTTCCTCTCCCTTTCTTCAGCTCATATTAAAACCTTTTTGTATGTGGATGGTAGCATTGTTATAACTCATATACAGATAGTGAAACATAGCTACTAAACATTGTCAATGGTTTACAGTATGGTTTACCTTTTAGATCATACACTTATATAAATTTTGATGATATTTACAATGTCCTGGGTCCATCACTGTAAGGTAATGAAAAACATTTCCACTGACAACTAAATATATCCTGTTTGATATATTCTGTTCCTCCTGCCCCATCCCCCAGGGCTCAGAAAGTCCCCCTGGCTTGACTCATTGGATGACAAGATTTACAATTACATGTAACAAGAGGTCATGACACACTGGTTTGTCCTCCACTGTTAGGAAATCCCTTGCTCTTAAGGGATGTATGGGAATCCCTACAATTTTTGTGTAACATTTATGTAATCTAAGTATCTTAAAAATTTTTTTTTAAATTATTAAAAAAAAAAAGAATATAGCTAAAAGGGGAATTGTCAGGCTGTACATAAGGTAACAGAATGAAAAAAAATTGTTCTATAAACCCTTCGAACTGCACTACGTAAACATTGAAACTTACCTTAAACCATGGACTTAGTTAATAGTGTAATTATAAAACTGTGCTTTATTAATTGTAACAAACACTCCACACAAATGCAAGCTGTTAACCAGTTAGTGGGATATGGGAATTCTGTATTTCATAAGTGATTTTTCTGTAAACACATAGCTTTTCTAACAAAGAAAAATGGTATTGACATCTAATAAAAGAAAAAAAAATCATGTAAAAAAATAGTACAAAAGGTTAATATCAGACTGAAAAAAAACCCAAAAAAGCTTATGCTAAGTGAAGGAAACCAGACACAAAGTACAACATGTTGTATAATTCCATTTATAGAAAATGTAAATATAAATCAATTTATAAAGATGAAAGTAGATTAGTGGTTATGTAGATCAGAGGAAGAAATATTAAGGGATGTGGAGTCTTTCTTTTTGGAGTAATGAAATTGTTCTAAAATTTTTGAGATGATGAATGTACAACATTGTGACTATACTAAAAGCCATTGATTATACACTTTGGATATAATAGCCAGAAACAGCAGCTATATACAGTGGAGGAAGGAAAGAGAAATTGAGAGGTGAGGTATTTACTTGTTCATCTGTTTTTTGTTTATTATTATTGAAATAATGAAAATGTTCTAATAATGATTGAGATGGTGAATGCCAAACTATGTGATTATACCAAATACCATTAATTGTACACTTTGGATGAATTGTATGTCTATGAATATGTATCAATACAATTAATTTGTTTAAAAAAAGAAAAAAAAGAGAGAACCTTATGTATATAAATAAAAAAATCATTTACATGGTCAAGAGAATCCCAGATAGAATGAAAATGTTGCAAATCTATCTAATATATTATAAGTGTATAACTTGTCCTCAAAGAAGGGGATGGGGGAAATGTGCTGAAAGAAGTAATATTGGATATGAATGTATCCTGTAAAATGGAGTCAAAAGAAACCGTGAATAAAAACAGTACTCTAAATAATAATGTAGCATCCCACCATGTATAGAATAATAATTCTAATACTTCAATGCACACACTGGAATCTTTGCATAGATTATTGATTGATGAAGGAATATTTTCCTCACTGTGAAGTGTGAGCTTACAAATAAGGAAGGGGAGGAGGCTAGAATATTCTACATAATAATGATTTAGAGTTATACACATCAGTGTGAACGCTTGTGTAGATGAATATAGATACAGAGGGCTGTATGCAGACATATTTCTAAACATATATACATACACAGCTTAGTATACACACTAATAATTCCCGACAATCTCGGCAGAGATGCCCTAGAAGACACAGTAGCATGGAGCACAGATAGTGCCCAGACCTTGGAATTTAAAACCATTCTTCAAAAAGTGTCTTCTTGGAGAAATTGCTGACTCTAGGAAAGAAACATGCAAGAAGTGCCTGGTACATCTTGTAGTACCAAAAATAAATAGGTGCTAAATGAACCCCTCAATGATGGGGTTATTTTAAAGAGATAAAAAGCAGAGCTGAAAGTGCTCCCATGGCCAAAAGTGGAACAAATTGAAGAGGAAGAAAAGTAGTATTTTATCACAACAAAAAGTATGAAATAAATTGAGTTCATCCTGATATTAATAAATTATTGACCAAATAAATAAGAAAAGACAAATCTCTCATGCAGAAAAATCAATAATTTATGTAGATATTGCTCTTTAAAGGCCATGGAATAAAAATCTCACTCCTGAAGTAAGGGGTTAACCTACTGACTTCTTTCCAAAGGTGATATAAGGAAAGGCAGAGAAATGAGGAACTTTATCCTGGGAGACCTCAAAACACTGCTGATCAAGATCAACATTAATAGTGTTAAGGTGCATTGATAGGATGCACCCTGGATATGATGTGATGAAAATGATACTTTATCTCTGGTGTCTTCCTCCAAAAATTAATAAACCCAGTCTACGCATGAGAAGAACATCAGAAACCTCAAAATGAGGGAGACTTTACAGTATACCTGACTTGCCCTCCTCAAAACCATACAAATCATCAAAAACAAGGATAACTGAGAAATTTTCACAGTCACAGAGGGACTAAGAATTTATGACAAATAAAAGCAAGGCATTATTTTGGATGGGAGATTTTAAGAATAGGGGAAAAAAATGAGAGGTTCTTGGAAACTATCTGTAATATCCTTGCAATTTTTCTGTAAATCCAATATTGTTCTAATATATTAAATTTATTATTTTGGGCACATGGCCAATGGGTTGGGTAGATAAGGCTCACCTCTCACTAAAACAACAGAGAAAGGGTGAAGGGCTGCCTTGGCAACTTGTGTTGGGATATAGTAGCCCAGGACATCGCTTCACAATACCCAGAAGAGTTAGGTACAAAGAGACAAAAAGAACAAAACAAGAAGTTCTGCGTTATTAAACCTCCAGGCCACTGGGAAGAGCTCTCCTTTACCACCCCCAAGATATTAAGTGAGTGTAATACTCCTGGTGAATTATATATAACTAAGAGGAGAGCAGAGGTCTTCCTCCTTTTCAGCTCCTTTGGATATACAGAACAGGAAGGTGCTCTGAGTCATCTAAGAGTGTACTGGAAAGATAAAGAAGCCAAAGAAAAATTCTGAGTTTCTTGCCCCTGTAGCTGGAAGCTGCACATATGCCCTGTCCTTAGGAAAAAGGGCTTAGGTGGAGCCACTGGCTCCCTGATCTGAACTGAGTGTAACAGCAGATTCCTTGGGAAGAAGAGGGGTTTAGGAGGGTGGAGAGTGGTTACCTTGTGGTTAGTTTAGCCAGTGGAGGGACCCTTGAATACTGGAAGGGACCCCATCTTGACAGGGATATGGGAGAGGTACCTCCTCAGGCAGGATGTCACACCCAGCTGCCTAGGTAAAGAGAGGAATTACATCAGAGATAAGGCAGAGAGAGAATGATCAGCAGGACTCTGGTGGACTGCAGGGAATCTAACCTGCCCAGAGGAAAGGGATAGATAGCCTTCTGAAAGGCCAGTTCACCTAAGGAGACAGATTAGCTCAGTGGAAGAATTCCTGCCTAGCAAATATGAAGTCCCAGTGTCGATACCCAGGTCTTCTTTGAGAAGCGATCCACCACGGTGTCAGGCATTCAGCTGAAACTTTATGACAGGGAACATATAGACATTCTCTTTGTATTAACTTTTCTTGGATCTCTCGTTTAAAAAAAAAAAGCTTCATTTTTTATTTTAAAAAAAGCTCCATTTTTTATTTTACTCATTAAAACCCTGCTCAAAATCTATAGAGGGCAGTCTGCAGGATGATTGGTTGAAAATACCAGCAGCCTAAGAAGATCCTTGGGGGTCTAAGAAAGAAGACTGTTTTTCCATGTTAATTTTTGTTATATATCTTGCCATAACTTACAGAATTATGTGGGAGAGAGTGTAAACTACAATGTAAACAATGATCCATACTTAGTGATAATGCTCCAAAATGTGTTTATCAACTGGAACGAATGTACCACACTAATAAAGGATGTTGTTAATGTGGGTAAATGTGGCAGTGTGGGGAGCAGACCATGTGGGAATCCCCTAAATATTTTATGTAACATTTATGCAATCTAAATATCTTTTTTTGAAAAATGAAACCTTGTGGTTGCCATAGGTCTCAAGGTCAGGGGAGGGAGGAATAGAATAGATGGAATAGGGGGCATTTTGGAAGTGATGGATGTGTTCTACATGGTCTTGCAATGATAGATACAGGCCATGTTAAATTTCATCAAAATTTATAAATGTGTATGGTCCAAAATGTAAACCATAATGTAAATCATTGACCATGGTTTGTAGCTATGTTTCAATATTTCTACATAAGTTGTAACATATGTACAGTTCACATATAAAATGTTATTAATAGGGGAATGAGGAAAAGGGAGAGAATGTTGGGTATATGGGAGCCCCCAGTATTTTGTACTTGACTTTTCTGTAACCTAAAACTTCTTTGAAGACAAAATGAAAAAGTAAGACACTTGGGGAATAAATGGAAGAAAAAGTCACTGTACATACAACAGATTTTACAGTGATGTAAGCTAAAATGTTGAAAATTTTAAAATATTTTTATTATATTTTTTATCCCAAATTTATTTATTTTTTTACTTTCTATTTTATTTCTTATTTTAAAACCTACCATTATTATTTCATTTTCTTATTAATAGTATTTGTTTATTTTATTGGCTTCATTTTTGAAGAAGTTTTGGATCACAGAAGGGTTACAGCTGTGGCAGGGGAGGATCACTGGTGCAAGGTGTCAGTGATGAGGGATACATTGGAGAAAGTTCACTTGGGCTAGCATATAAGGCATATAAATATTTTCAAATATTCATAGGGCATTGTCATGGGTGGGTGGAGCTTCACACAATAACCAAAAGAATATCAAATTCCCATCTTGGGGAGCTCTGCCACATTCTCTAATGGAGCAGCAAGAATCTCCCAAGTACAGGGGTGATGACTAGTGAAGGAGGATGGTCCTCTGACAGGCTCTTGATATTGAAGACTTCATATGAAGCATTACTCTTGAAATTGAAACTTAGCCTAATATTAAAATGTGCCTATGAGTTACCCTCTGAGATCCTCCTTGTTGCTCAAATGTGGCCTCTCTCTAAGCTTAACTCAGCATATAAATGTAATAACTTCCCCTCAAGTGTGGGGCATGACTCCCAGGGATGAGCCTCCTAGGAACCAAGGGCATAATAAATACCAAGCACCATCCAGCAATGCAACTGGAAAAAAACATTGACCAAAAGGTGGGAAAGGTAAAGATAAACGAGTTTAGATAGCTATGTGACTTCAAAGTGAGTCAGGAGGTCATTCCAGGTGTTAAGCTCATGCACGTCTCAGCAGGATCTCATTGACAGCCAAAGTAGGTACTACCCAAAATAGAGGGGCTGCTGAGGGCTCTGGAGATATCCAGAAACTATAGTCAGGGCTTATAGCTCTTGAGTTTGATATATTGCCAGTGAATACTTCTTTGGAATTTATCCTCCCCAAAGTGATAGAGTTGGACTCAGCTGTATTTTCCCTGCACATGGCTCTACTAACCCTTCTATTTGAATGTATAATTAGTACTAGAGTTGGTAAATGTACATCCAAGAGGCTTAAAACTTTGGGCTGTCCATGTACCAGCTGGACCCTGAATCTCAAGTGGGTTGCAATGCATACTCTCCAGCTCATTGGACTCACCCAGGAAAACTAACAAGGAGGAGATGATGAACAACCACCATACCAAGGAATCGAGGGTGTCTACAACTTCAAGCAAGAGAGTTCCATCCATCGGATTTGTGGAATCAAAGTCCTCTCTCAATTACAGGTGGAGTGGGCTTCACCATCCCAGAATCCTCAGGTTTAGGGAATGGAGTAAAGTAGAGTTACTGTTATTCTACTATATACTAATTGTGATTCTACCAATTGAAGAAATCATTTCATTGTTTTGGAGGCTGTGGCCACTGGAGGTTCTGAGAGGAATGAGAAGGAAAAACAGTTGTAATACACGGGCATTTTGGGGACTTGGGAATCATACTGAATGACAGTGCAATGACAAATACAGGCGATTATATATCTTGCCATAGCCTACAAAATTCTGTGGGAAAGATTGTAAACTACAATGTAAACTCTAATGCATGCTTAGTGTCAATGCTCAAAAATGTGTCCATCTATTGCAATGAATGTACCTCACTAATGAAGGATGATAATGTGGGAAAATGTGGGAGGCGTGGGGAACGGTACATATAGGAATCCCTATATTTTTTATGTATCATTTAAGTAATCAAGTGTCTTTTATAAAATAATAAGAAATATAAAATAAAATATTAGCTTTATTAAGAAGAAAAATTATTAGTGAAATGTAAAATTCTAGGACATCGAACTCCAAGATACAATCCAGAAAGAATTACATGCATTGGAAAAGAATATCATACTGCTGTATGTCTCATATTCCACCTCCATTGAATGAAAATAGTGAAATAGATTTCATAGAGTAATTGAAATAATTAAATAAAATAATGAAAATGAAATGTCCAGCATTGTGCCTAGTAATAAGTGTGAATATTTTATACATTATGGTTCAACCCCACACATACTCACTCAGTACAACTCCTTCTTCATATCTACTGTTCCATTTTCATCCATCATCATCTCTCCATAGTTTTGACAACAGCTAGAATCACATTAACACAGAGAGATCTTCGCACAGGGCAAGCATTTTCATGAAAACATCCATCTATAAACCCTGCACTGACTTTCCAATCACCTCAAACATAAATATCCAACTTGTGGACAGAACAAAAGACTCTGTTATCTGGCTGCTGTCAGCCTGGCTATGCTCTTTTTCCACTTTCATGAATGCCCCTAATTCTTCATCAGATATTAAGAACTATTTTTTAAACCTCACCACATTTAAGGTTATATTGAACCCACATTTATGTCCGTTAACTCTCTTTGGTGTGCTTCTTCCTCCATGTCCTCACAGAATTATTCCAGTTCCTCCTTCAGGACTCAGTACAATCATCATGTCCCCTGAGAAGCCTTTAGTAACCTCCACAGGATGAGTCCAGACTTTAAGATCCTCTTCACCAGGATTTCAGAGCAAGTTCGGCTATTCCAAGAACTCATTTTGACATCTCTTAACCTGTTTAGATGTCATATCTTTGTAAAAGGAACAATATGTTACTCATTTCTTCATTCCCAGAATAATATTTAGTTCCTTCCATAGAGAATTTGATAACTGTTGAATTACTAAAAGAAAAAATAATTAAATGTGTTGAAGCAGATTCTTTCAAAAACTGTAGAGAAAGAAGAAGCAAGTGAAACAAAGAAAAATATTGCTGAGAGATGGAAAGCCCATGAGTGAAAGATAAGTCCAGAGAAGAAAATCAGAGAAAGAAGATATTTTAGTGTATATGTTATCTCCTTCCAATTAACCGTTTAAACTTATGGGACTTTGTCATTTTTGCTCTGTTTGTGTGTTTTCCCTGTTAAGGCCCTAAAGTTACTACCAATAAAGGGGGTTTATGGAGCCATAACCCATTTCCCCAATACCTGTGAATATTCTGTGACTCACCTGGAAATTATCAAGGCAGGATCTGAGTTCATCAATGCAGATTATTCCTTGAATGATGGATGAAGCTCAAAGCTATATTCTCAGGAAGAAAAGGGAAATGAAATTACCCAGGTGGTCTCTAGTAGACACATTTATGTTATCTCTCCAGCAGAGATTAGTAAAGTAGACTTGAGAAAGTGTAGGAGAAGCATTTAGAGTTTCCATGCTGTATTGGTCAAATGGGTGCCGATGCAAAGTACCAGAAGTCTGTTGGATTTGTAAAGGGTATTTATATAGCATAAAACTTACAGTAACTAGGCCCCAAAGACTCCAACTCACTGTACCATAAGAAGTACTTTCTTGCCAAAGATGGTTACTAATCTCTGTGAGGGTTTGGCCTTCCTTCCTCCTCTTAAGGTGCTGTGGTCCCACCTTCTTCTGATCTCAGCTGCAGCCTCACATAGAGCTCATCTCCTTTCCAGGACTTTAGTTATTTGAGCCTTCTCTTTTCTGTCTCCTGGCAGAACTGAAGCAACCAAGTTCTCTGTTCTTCCATATCTATGGAGCTCTCTGTGATCCTCTGGATATCTTCTTGTATCTTCTTGAGTCAGTGTCCATTTATGTAGGCCTCCAAGGGGGCAGGAAATCAACCCTCAGTCACCTTAATAACATGTCCAAATCAAAGTCCTAATCTTGATTTAATCAAGTAAATGTAAAAACATTGAATTTAAATTAATCAAAGGGTATCATAACCAGAGGAACAGACCAGTTTAAAAACATAATGGAGCTGCAACTCCTACTCTACAGCTCAATGGACTCACTCAAGTCACCCGGTGAGGAGACAATGATGGGCAAGGATCATCCCAGGGCATGGAGAGAGCCTGCAGCTGCAGGCAGGATAATCCCATCCACCATATCCATGGGATACAAGCCCCCTCTCACTTAGAGTTGGAGTGCACATCACCATCCCAAACTCCTCAGGATTGGGGAAGTGCTATGGGCTAGAGTGGACTTAATGGTATTCTGTTGTAGACATAATGTGATTCAAGCAATGGAAGAAATTACAACAGTGAGGTGGAGCCAGTGGCCACTGGACATTTTCGGGGCAAGGAAGGGAAAACCAGTTGCAATACAGGGGCTTTTTCAGGACTTGGGAATTATCCTGAGTGACATTACAACGACATATATAGGCCATTTTACATCAGCATATACCATGCAGAACTGTGTGGGAGAGAGTGTGGTCTACAATGTGAACTATGGTCCATGCTTAGTGGCAAAGCCCTAGGATGTGTATATCCATTGCAGGGGATGTGCCATCCTAATGAAAGATGTTTATGTGCGATGTTATTGGAGGTGTGGGAGGTGGGGAACATGGGAATCCCTGTAATTTTTGCATAAAATTTATGTAACCTAAGCATCTTTTAAACTACTAAAAAAAAACATAATCTATATATATATTTTGGAATTAATGAATAATATCAAACTGCCAGACTTGCCATTAGGGTTATCATTCCCATGAGCCTCATTAATGAAGTGTTCTTTTGACTCTCTTCTCCATGAGATATTTCATTCTCTGCAGGTAAGAAAGAAAAACACAATGCAAACTTGTGCTGGTTTTCATCCTTGGGAGAGAGCCATGGAGTTCCATGTTCACCTCTTAACTCAGTGAAGTCCTTTCTTCCCAGGAGGAAGTCACTACTCTTTAGATGTGAACTACTTTAATATTGCAAGATTTCACAAAATGGTTTCTCTATCACTGATTGTGGAGAGAGATTCAGGGTAGTCTAAAATATCTTCTGTTTCTGAATTGTCTACTCTGGAGTTGGTTTTCCTGTGTGGGGATTCCCTCTCACAACAGGATGCCCTTTTCTCTCACTGTTTCTCCATTCTCTCCAACAATTACCAATATATGTTTAACTCACTCAAAAATTTATTCATCAGTCATTCAAATAATATTTATTCAGCAATACTGTATGGTAAATATTAACTTGTATTCTGGGAATGACGAGAAGAGTAAGAACTTTTGCTTCCACTCAAATAGCTCAGTCTTAACAATAGACATGCAAATAAGTAAATGCAACAACCTAAGGTGGTATTGGAGCCCTTCTGAAGTGTATTTCCATATAAAAAGGCTACTGGGACTTAGATGAGAACTGCATTGAAGCTATCAATCACTTTGGGTAGCAGTGACATCTTAATAATACTAATTCTTTCTATTCACTAACACAGAATGCCTTGCTCCTTAGGGATTCTCTAATATCTTGTAGCAGTTTTTTGAAATTTTCATTGTGTAACCTGCTTCGCTAAAATTATTCCTAAGTATTTTTTTCTTTTAGATGCTATGGTGACTGGATTTTTTAACTGCTCATTTTAAGAAGGTTCTTTCTGTTGTATAAAACACAACTAATTTTTAAATGTTAATCTCATAGGTTGCATAGGCTGGATTCATTTATGAGCTCTAGAAGCTTTCCCATGTTCTATATAAAGGCTCATGACATCACTCAAAACAGATAGTTTTAGTTCTTCCTTTCTAATTTAGATGTCTATTATTCAGTTTTATGACAATTTCCTAACTTCTAGGACAATACCGAATAGCAATAGTGAAAACAGGCATCCTTGTCTTGTTCCAGACCTCAAGGGGATGGCTTTCACTCTTCCAGCATTGAGGATAAGATTACCTTTGTTTTTACATACAGTTTGTTTACCATGTTTAGGAAGTTATTTCTAGTCCTATTTTTTTCTAAGTATTTTTATCATGAAAAGGTGTTGGAATTTATCATTCACATTTTCTGCATGAATTGAGATTTAAATATGATTTTCCTCTTCATTATGTTAAATGTGGTGTATTACATTGATTTTCTTAACAAGGAAACCCTTGTTTCCTGACATAAATCCCATTTGGTCATGGTGGATACTACTGTTAATATTCTCTTGGATTTGATATGTTAGTTTTTGTTGAGGGTTTTTTCATCTCTATTTATGATAGAAATTAGTCTTTGCTTTTCTTTCCTTGCTGTGTCTTTAAGAAGTTTTGGTATTACAATAACTTTAGCCTCATAGAATGAGTTTGGAAGAGATAATGTGACTTTAAATTGGAAGGTTTGGGAAGTATTGTAATTAATTCTTCTTTGACTATTTCAAAGATTTCTTATGGAAACTATCTGATCCTAGATTTCTATTTTGGGGAGGGTTTTATTTTTATAACTAATTGAATCTCTTTATTTGTTAGAGTTCTCTTTGATTTTTTCATTCATGTTAGGTAAATTGCATGTTTCTAGGAATTGGTCCATTTCTTCTAGATTTTCTAGATTGTTGGCAGACAATTCTTCATAGTATTCATTAATAATCCCTTTAATTTAATCAGAAATATCTAGCAACATCCTAGATTTCACTTTTTATTTTAGTAATATGTATCCTCTGTATCTTTTCTTTTTCAATTTAAATCTTTGCTATTTTATTGATCTTTTCCAAGAAACAACTTCATTGGTTCACTCAATTGTTTTTCTATACTCTATTTCATTTCACTTCCCTTAGATCTTTGTTATTTCCTTCCTTCTACTAGGTTTAGGTCCAGTTTGCCCTTCTTTTTCTATTTCCCACAAATCTGTAGATAGGCTATTCATTTGTTAATTTTTAAAACATGAGAATTC
>JAQZBX010070191.1:0-15463 GCA_029593785.1 Cabassous unicinctus
TATACCCTTTATCATGTTCAGAAAGTTTCTTTCTATTCCTATTTTTTGCAGTGTTTCTAACAGGAAAAGGTGCTGTATTTTGTTGAATGATTTTTCTGCATCTATAGAGATGATCATGTGATTTTTTTCTTTCAATCTCTTTATGTGGTGTATTACATTGATTGATTTTCTTATGTTGAATCATCCTTGCAAGCCCAGGATGAAACCCAGTTGGTCATGGTGTAAAATTCTTTTGATATGTTGTTGAATGTGTTTAGCAAGTCCTTTGTTGAGGATTTTGGTGTCTACATTCATTAGAGAAATTGGTCTATAATTTTCCTTTCTTGTGGTACCTTTGTTCGGCTTTGGTATTAGGGTAAGTTTGGTGTCATAGAATGAGATAGGCAATGTTCCTTCTACTTCTATTTTTTGGAGAGCATAAGCAGGATTAGTGTTAGCTCTTTCTGGAATGTTTGGTAGAATTCAGCTGTGAAGTCGTCTGGTCCTGGACCCTTCTTTGTTGGGAGGCTTTTGATCACTAAGTCTATCTCTTTACTTGTAATTGGACTGTTGAGTTCATAAATTTCTTCTTTTGTCAATGTAGACTGTTTGTGAGTTTCTAGGAATTTTTCCATTTCCTCTAAATTATCATTCTTGTTGGCATGTAATTTTTCAAAGTATCCTCCTTTGATATTCTTTATTTCTGTGGGGTCTTTAGTGATATCCCCTTGCTCATTCCTTATTTCGTGTATTTGCATCTGCTCTCTCTCTTTCTTTGTTAGTATGGCTAAGGGTTGGTCAATTTTGTTGATCTTCTTGAAGAACCAGCTTTTGGTTTTGTTTATTTTTTCTACTGCTTTCTTATTTTCTATTTCATTTAGTTCCACTCTAATCTTTGTTGTTTCCTTCTTTTTACTTCCTTTGAGGTTAGTTTGTTGTTGTTTTCCAATTCCTCCAGCCTTGCAGTTATGTCTTCAATTTTAACTCTTTTTTCTTTTTTAATATATGCATTTATTGCTATGAATTTTCCTCTCAATACAGCTTTGGCTGCATCCCATAGGTTTTGATATGTTGAGTTCTCATTTTCTTTCATTTCAAAGTAGTTACTGATTTCTTTTGAGATTTCCTTTTTGAACCACTGTTTTTCTAGGAGTGTGTTGTTTAACTTCCATATCTCTGTGCCTAATCTGTTTCTCTGGCACTTAGTGATTTCCTTTTCTTTCCATTTTGGTCAGAGAAATTACTTTGTATAATCTCAATCTTTCTGAATTCATTGATTTTTGTTCTGTGGTCTAGCACATGGTCTATCTTAGAGTATGATCCATGTGACCTTGAGAAGAATGTTTATCCTGCTCTATATGGGTATAGCATTCTGTATATGTGTATTAGGTCTAGGCCCTCTAATGAATTATTCTGAGTCTTTGTTTCTTTATTAATTCTCTGTCTAGATGTTCTGTCTAATTGTAATAATGGTGGATAAAAGTCCCCCACTATAACTGTAGAGGCATTTATTTATCCACTTTGTTTTTCCAGAGTTTGCTTCATGTATTTTGAGGCACTCTGAGTAGGTGCATAAATGGTAATGATTGTTCTCTCTTTTGAAAGATTACCACTTTTACTAATATCTGGTGTCGATCTTTGTCTCTTACAATAGTTTTGTAATTAAAGTCTATTTTGTCCCATATTAGGATATCTTCTTCCGTCCTTTTTTGTTTGTTGTTTGCTTGTAAAATTATTTTCCAGCCATTCACTTTCACCCTCCTGGAATCCCTGGGTCAAAGGTGGTTTTCTTGTAAACAGTGTATAGATGGATCATATTTCCTCATTCATTCTGCCAATCTGTGTCTCTTGACTGGTGAGTTTAGTCCATTAACATTCAGTGTTATTATTCTCAATGAAGTTCTTACATCAGCCATATTGTCTTTGTGTTTATGTATGTCATATGTTGTTCTTATTTCTTTTTGTCCTTTTGATTGTTCTTACACTCTCCTCCAACTCTCTCTTTCCTGTTTTTCTTTCAACCTGTAGAACTTCCTTTAATATTTTTTGACATACAGATTTCTTATCGGCATAACATCTTTTATTTATTTATTTTTTTTACCAGGATGTACTGGGGATTGAACCCAGGTCCCTCCAAATGGGAGATGGATGCCCAACCAATTGACCCACATCTGTCCCTTTGGCATAGTCTCTTAATTTTTATCTGTGAATATTTTGAAATTTCCATCATTCTTGAATGCCAGATTTGCTGGATACAGAATTTGTGGCTGGAAGATTTTTTTCTTTTAGTATCTTGACTATGTCATACCACTGTCTTCTCACCTCCATGGTTTCATATAAGAAATCAGCACTTAATCTTATTGTGCTTCCCTTGTATGTGATGGTTCTCTTTTCTCTTGCTAACTTGAGTATTTTCTCTTTGTCTTGAACATTGGATATTTTGATAATTATATGTCTTGGAGTAGGCCTGTTGGGATTTATACCATTTGGGGTGTACTGTGCTTCTTGGACATGTACATCCATCTCCCTCAATATGGTTGCGAATTTTCAGGCATTATTTCCTTCAACACTCCTTCTGTTCCTTTTCCCTCCTCTTTTCCCTCCAGGATGCTTATAATGTGTATGGCTGTGCGTTTTGTGTTGTTGGTTAAATCCCTATGTCTCTTCTTATCTATCTCTTCTACTATCTGTTTGATTTCAGATGTCCTGTCTTCGACATCATTAATTCTTTCATCTGCATATTCAAATCTGCTGTTATGTAATTCCAGCATCTTTTTGATTTCTTGGATTGTGCCACTTATCACTATCACATCTGTTATATTTTTATATATGTTTACACTTTCTTCAGTATTTTCTCCCAGTGTCTTCTTAATATCATTAATCTCTTCCTTCATTTCATTAATTTCATCCATGATATTTGTTTGGACAATTTGGATTAGTTGTTTGATGTTCTGCTTCTCTTCCTTGTTTTTAGTTTGTTCATTGTACTGGTCCATGTCTTTCTATTTCTCAGTATGGTTTGTAATTTTTTGTTGCCCTCTGGTCATCATTTTATCTTGATGGGCTTATTCATTTCATTGGCTTCTCTCTCTACTCTAGAGTTTTATTTAGCTGGTGGTTTTGTGTGTATGTTAAGTTTTTTTTTTTACACTTTGTTCTTCTTGTTCTATTCCCTTGCCGTATTCTATGTTCCCTTGATGGAAAAAGATTAAGGCCAGACAAATTGAAAGAGGTTAGAAAGGAAAAAGAACAATAGTAATATTGATATAAGTTAGAAGACAGGCCATATAAGACTTAGTAAAATGAATATTTAACTCATTTAGGCAGTGTAGAGTAATAGGGAAAAAAAGTGGAGTACCGACAATGGAATGGAAAATCAAATAGTAGAAAATTTATAGAATGACTTAAAAGCCCCGAATGATGAGGAAAGAGAGAAAGAGTAAAGAAAGGGCTGAAAGGAAATAGTTAATTAAAAAAAAAAAAAAAAGGAAACAGAATAGACAATATAGAAATCGACTTCCATGAAGTTGAGGACTAATGAAAAAAAGTGGAATGTAAGAACCACAACAGAGAGCAGAAGGTAGAAAGATGTATGAAGGAAAAGGGATGGCGTTGGTAGGCAAAATCAATATACACAGAGAATAGGAAATCAAGGAAGATGAAGCACAGCAAAGAAGAAACAAGCTGGTACCACGTACTTTTTAAAAAAGGGGAGGGGGACAAAAGAGGAAAGAAAAGCAAGAAACAAACAGACAAAGAAAAAACAAGCAAACACACAAGCAAGCAGTCAAACAAAGCTAAGGAAGAACAGCATTCCTTCTTGGGCCTTTGTGGAGCCTCTCAACCTACCTGTGTTCATCAATCAATTACCCTGCAGGCTTTTATATGCAGGTTATGAGGCAGATTTTAGCATTTAATCTAAGTTAATTTTTTTTAAGGAACCTAATTTTTTTTTTTTGGAGAAATAAGGGACCCAAAAGAAGGCCTCTTCTAGATGCCCCCCCTACTGAGGGGACCCTAGATAAGCTTGTGAAAACTTATCAGACACTTCCCACTGCCTGATCCCCTCAGGGGAGCTGAAATTCTGATACTCCTTAGCACAGAACTATAAAATTGGCTGACTCCACCCCGTCCTGATCCAAGCCTCTGTATTCTAGGGCAGTTAGGTAAATCAGACTCCCTCAGCAGATTAACCTCTTCCTTCAGCCTGGCACCACTTCAAGCCAGCTGGTTTGCTACCCAAAGCTGCAAGAGGGTCCAGGCAGCCAAACCCACAGAAAGCAAACCCCTTGACCCCTCTGCCAGAACCCTCCCACTCTCGGAGAATGCTCCCTCTGACTGGGTTGCTGGTGGGAGTCGGGGCTCACTGTAGCCTTTTGCCCTGATGGTGGGGCTTAGCCATCTGCATCTACGATTTTCAGCTGGGGAAAAAACTCATGATTTTATCCTGAGCAATCCACCTCGCCATCCAATTCCCTCCAGATCAATGTCCCCAAGGTTCTCACTCTGTGGGCTCCCAGAACAGACCACCTGGGCAGGATCCTGTCCCCAATCAGTTGTCCTTTGTGAGAGAGATGGTGAGTGCCCATCTAATCTGACGCCATCTTCCTCATTGTCTCGACAATTCTTTGACAAGAGTGCCAATCCACTCAATGGGAAATGAATGATCTCTTCAATAAATGGTGCTTGGAAATTGGTAATCCAATGAAAAAGAATCAAAGTAAACCCTACTTCACACTCTATAAGAAAAATTAACTGAAAGTGGTACAGCCAATTAAAGGATAAAAGTGTAATAGTCTTTGAAGACAATATAAGGAAATATCTTTATAAAGAAAAAGAAGTAAATAAATTTGACTTCATCAAAATTTAAAAGTTTTGCTGTATCAAAGGGCATAATCAAGAAATTTAAAAAAAGCACAACATACAGAACAGGATAAAATAATACTAAACATATATATGATAAAGTTTAATAAAAGAATATATAAAGAATTACTGTTATTCAACAACCAAAAGACCATTAAGTAAAAAAAAAAAAATGGTTGAGGATTGGGTGTAGCTTAGTGGTTGAGCACCATTTTCCCAAGTATGAGGTGCTAGGTTTAATCCTCAACCCCAGCACCTCAAAAAAATAAATAAATAGATAA
The DNA here is from genome assembly GCA_029593785.1 of Cabassous unicinctus. NCBI lineage: Eukaryota > Metazoa > Chordata > Mammalia > Cingulata > Chlamyphoridae > Cabassous > Cabassous unicinctus. Next base: position 5,124 of record JAQZBX010070191.1, read on the forward strand.
GGGCCAAGGACTTAAAAAGACATTTCTCTAAAGAAGATATTCAAATGGCCCCAAAATCACATGGCTTATGGTAGATATCTTCATAAGTGGCTCTTAATTCTTTTTATGTTTGTAAATAAACAAAAATTTGATAATAAATGAGATTCCTGATTTTTCTGAGTGTGATTTCACAAATCAATTATTTGATGTCACCAATTAAACTTAAAATAGTTAAATATCAGGCAATAAAGTAGAATTTGTCGGTGACAAAGTATAACAGTATTAAGTTAGATTTAAACATGACTATATTAGTGAAATTGTAAATATACTCTTATGAAATGCTGTCAATAAAGTTCAACATTGGACAAAAAACACATGCAGGAAAAAATTGAACTATCAATTTTAAGAAGAGATTCCTTTTAAAAACTTATAAAAAGTATTTCAAACCCCAAAGTATGTGGAAATATTGACATCATATATAACATGTCTCTGTCATGTAAGAAAGAGATAAAGAAAAGAAATTAAAAGAGATAAAATTATCCTCATAATGATATTTAAATTTTTATGAATTAATAATTATATGCAGCTAATTACAGGATAAAATTGCAAAACAAACTAACAAATAATATTCAATATTTGCATGCAATAGCTAAATTATTAAATATTATAATTATATTAATAATTGAAGAGTCTGACTATTGCCCAAAATATTATGTGTGGTCACTTAGTCCTGACTATAGGAAATTACAGAGCTTTATCTGACAGCCTCTTGAGAGAAAACTTCCCTCCCCATATCAGGTATGTTGTACAGTCAGTTCATTACAGTTTTCTGAAGCGAGTTCCAGGCATACAGTCAGGAACCCCTGAACCAGCCAAGCTTATACACTTATCTGTATTCCTAGTCTAGATGCCTCCATGTAGTGGGCCTTTATCTGGTGCCATGACTAAGGTAGTTTTTTGATGCCTCATCCATGACCTCCTAATTGGGGCACCTTTACTGAGCCAATTCTCCCCATTCTGTCTCAGTATTTTTCTACTCTTAGCCCTTCTCTTTGTCTTTCTATCTTGCCTACCCAGTCAGTAAAAAAGGCAGAAGATTTTTGATCAGGGCTACTTGACAGCATGACAATTTCCCCCATTTTCATTGTTTGTCATCTGACCCTGCCCAGTGACATCTCAGTGTTCAATGAAACACTGAGAATCATTGTCTTTTATCTCTTGCCTCATGATTGCACTGGTATTAAGTACATGAAGTCTTTATTGTTGCTTTTAGTTTGACTCTTTGTACTAATTGCCCATCTTAATACCAGGTAGCTGTACATATTGGTACAGTGAATAGATAGGTCAGTTGAACACAATGACATTCTAGAGGAGCAAAAAGTCTGAGAGTTTTGCAGGGCAGTTCACCAATGTGTCTTAGGGCATGAACAGGCCCAAAGATCTTGTGATGTGTTAGTGGATACCATGAGACATATACCAACCATGATAATAGGTCTTAAGGCATGCTAGAGTATTGTTTGCAGAAATATTTCAGTTCCAAGGAGGAACTTCTGTAGTTCTCTTTAGCCCTCAGCTGCCCAGCCAAGAGGGCCTATAAGTCCAATTACAAACTGAGAAAAGGACCTCTAAGTCTCCTTGGGAAGAAGTTCCTCAGGCATTATTCACAGTGCTCTGTCAATGAGACTAAAACTCTGAAAAGACGCTTGTGCTGAAATATGATTGTTACATCTAAGCAGATCCCTGGCACCCATTAATGCCTATGGCACAGAATGTTAGACATATGCTTTCAATGGATAGGACTGTGGAATCTTTCATGATCTCTTTGCCTATTGGCCTGAAGAGACCATAAAACTTGGTTAGTTTGCCTCCACAATAAAGGTGGTAATCTTGTTAAACTTAATGAGGAAAAATGGTGCTGCATGGGGCATTTTAATATAGACTTCCTCCTTCAGAATGCCCAAAGAGCAGCTACCACCAAGAACTGAGTGCCAGCAGGTTACATAGTAGCAGGGGCAGAGCTGCCTCTATATTGTCTGGATGCTGAATGATCCCATGCAGCACTCATCACCTCTCAATCTCTCTATGCTTTCCCTACTGTACATAGTTGCTACTCTGTTTCCATCTCTCTAGTTTATTTGTATTTATATTTTGTAAAAACAGTCCTATAAATAATCTTTAAATGCCACATCAGGTTTTCCAATTCTTCTTTCTGCTTACAGTGTGTTCTTGATGTCTTTATCTCTTTAGTTATATTGTCTTTCAACTCATTGATTTGATTTAGGAGATTTGTATGAAACTCATTATTTTTCTCAAATCCTGTCTCATCTGGGGTTTTGATATGTTCCTTTGCTTGAGCCATAGCTTCTTTCTTCTTAGTATGACTTTTAATTGTTTGCTGATGCCTAGGCATAGAGTAGGATGGTGAATGTATTCTTATGTCACTCTATCTTTCATAGCAATTTAGTGGTGGGAAGCTGTGTGTTACTACTGCTCCTTTATTCTTGATTCAAACTCTTCTAAGTCTTTATAAATGTCTCTGTTTAGTTTCTTAAATTTGGGCCATGGATCCAGGAATGGGTTGCAGAGCAGCTTCCATGGCCTAGAGGAGGCAGGCTATAAAGGCCTAAAAATACTTCTGTTATTTTATCACTTTCATTTTCCTTTCATACACTTACTTGGTCTGCCTGCAGGTGGTGCTCTTCGTTATACCTCTCAGCTCAAACCTTGGTTAGAAAATGTTTGCTGTAACACTGACTAGAAAAATATGAGAGAGGATCTTGCCTCAGGGCTATTCCGATCCCCTTTCAAATCAAATTTTCTCAGAAGCTGTTCTCTTCCCTTTGCTGGCAGCCCCCTCCCTTTTCCAGGGTAGGGAATAATTCTCCTCCCCTCTGCATCCTCAACACTTGTCCAAGTCGATAGGGAGGTTATTTGAAAGGGTTGGATCACTTTAGCCCTGGCCACCTCCTAGAGCAAACAATAGAGTTGCCCCATTCTGCCTGGGGATCTCATGGAACCCAGGAAACCAAATTTGTTGGCCAAAAGCTGAATCAGTATTTGGCTGCATCTATCTTTCTCCATTTTCCTTGAGAAAAGGACACCTGCTTCCTCCTCTGTTTATAGCCACTGCTGGAAGCTGGAGGACTCAAATCTGTCTCCTCTGAGGATGCAGGGATGGGCACTGGCAGCTGCAGCTTCTGCTTTTACTCACAAACTTTTCCCATTGAGATAATTTTCTTTTTATTTGCTCATCTCTTATAGGTGGCAGCCAGTCTTCCACTGGTGTTTTACACCATAAAACATTTTTCCAGGCAAATTCTGCCTGTCCTCTAACTATTTTTCTGGGAGAGAAGTGAGTCCTGAATTTCTCTTAACCTTCATCTTCCTGGAAGTCTCCTTATATATGACTTTTGAACTCTTAATATAAACCGCTACTGGCAGGGAACAAATTATATGTCTCAGTGAATCGTTTTATTTATAGCATTCAATACATTTTTGCAATTTATATTTTAATAATGCTTTATATGACATAAGTTTTAAAACTTTCTGACATTATATAATTTTTTATTGAATTATAAATGTGAAAAAAGAATCATAATATCACCTACCTCATATAGTTTTCTTGAGGTTAACAGAGAAAATATAAGTAAATATGTTAGCAGAATTCATAGTACATAAATAGTCAATAAATTTAGATGATAATTATAGTGATGATAATGGAGAGTGATAATAAATGGTACTGAACACCTTAAAGAGAGAATTTGAACAAATTACCTGTACAGAAGTTGTTCTTTTTTCTTTCTTTCTTTCTTTCTTTCCGGTAAAACATGACCTAGTGTATTTGTAGACATTTTATTTAGTCATTCTCTTCATGTTAACAATTTAGAAAAATTTTACTTTTTGTTTAATTATAATTATTGTTTGAATTTATTCCCTGAGATCACTAGAAGCTGTGCCAGGAAAGTAAGAATGTTAAACTCAGGTTTTATTATTCTTTCCTAGTTACAGTGATTTGCATATGAGATTACATATTCTTAAGCATCACTTGTATAAGGCAAATTGGGCTACAGGTCATATATGGGCAAAGTCCTTATAAAATCACTTGCTATCATATTTCTTTCATTCACTCATTTGTTTCCTAACATTCAGAAACTGTCAGATGAAAGAATTAATCTATAAATGTGATTTCAGTCATGGACCTGTCCCAAACAGTGCAGCAATTAGCAGACTCTGAAACCCTGATCATAAACATCCATAAAAATGATGATGTACAAATTAGCATGTAAGAGGAAAATGTGATATTTTTCTAAAACTGAAGTATTTTCCTCATTTCTTTACTGCTCATCCTCCCCATCACTATCATTTCCTCTCGTTCTTTCTCTTCCTCCTTTCACTTCATTCCAACACTGTGCAAAATTTTGCATTTGACTGAAAGTGTCTTTAGTGTCTTTCCTTGATGGTTCAGGTTGTGCCTTTCCTCTTGCTACTAATCAATCTTCTAGTGTTCTCAAGCTGCTATTCAGTTACTCAAATTTAAGCCTCCCAAGTTATCCAACCACAAGAAGAGCTCTTACCAGAATTCTCCATAGTTGAAAATTGTCCTGAATGACATAGCAATGATGGATATAGAACATTATACATTCTGTCAAAACCTATAAAATTGTGTGGTGCAAAGTGTAAACTATAATGTAAACTATAGACTATGGTTAGTAACAACGCTTCAATATGTTTTCATCAACTGTAAGAAATGTACCACTCTAATGAAAGATGTTGTTAGTGGGGAAAAATTTGGGAGGGGAAGAGTATGGGGTATATGGGAATCCCCCTATATTTTTTATGTAACATTTATGTAGACTAAATATTCAAAATAAAATTTTAAAATATTGCTTTTCTCTTATCTAACAAATCCATCAAATCTTTCATTCAGCCTGCTTATAGGAAAGCAACATGATATAACCACTGTGTTCAATGTCATCATATTGAAAATTTATGATCTTATTAATTAAAATAAGAAGTTTTTGTGACAGTATTCTGAAACATTTTATTTTAAGGGATCAAAGCACAAACAGCAACCTGTTTCTGCTTTCAATAGCATAATCTCCAAATCTGCTTAACGGGTAAGTACAAAATGTCCCTTCCCTGCATCAAGGTTCCTGTTTATTTTCTGTTTCTGGCCCTTAAATTGCTGTATAAACCAAAAAATATTTGCCTACAATTGCTCCTCTCAGGAAAAGTCAAAACTCAAAAGTTCAGTTTATTTACCTCACTTGCTGAACATTTTCTCTCTTTGACTTAATTCCAGCATGAGCATAGTCAATAGTGATAAAGTCATATAATTCACGCTTTCCCTTATCCATGTATGACTTGTAAAATTCACCTTCTTTATGGAGATTACATAAAGCTGAATTTACATTCTTAGCAGCAATGTGGAGCCAGTGAGTTAGGTATAATGAGCTTTAAGGAAAATGCTTATTTTGGAAAGATTTTTTTGTATTTTGAAAAATTTCTCTTCACATATAAAGCAATCGTTTGAAAGAATGTCTTTGCACATACAAATTAATATAGAATTAGATATTTTTAAATAATATACTTTTTCATTTTATTTTAAATATACTTAGATTACATAAATGTTACATAAAAAATTTGGAGGATTCTCATATGCCCCACGCACTTCTCTTCACACATTTTTCCACATGTGTAGGGAAACCACAACTGAGTCCAACTCTGTCAAACTGGGTAGCATAAATTCCAAAGTAGGGCCCACTAGCAGGGTGGCAAACTCCTGAGATTTCTGCCCTGCATATAGTTTCTGGGTCTCTCCAGAGCCCTCAGGAGCCCTGCTATATGAGGCAATATTTACTTTGGCAATCAATGGGATCCTGTTGAGATGTGCATAACCAAACCCTCTGGAATGATCTCCTGACTCACTTTGAAGTCTCTTAGCCAAATAAACTCACATTTGTCTTTACCCTTTCCCTTTTCAGTCAAGGTCTTTTTCCAGTTGCATTGCTGTTTGGTGTTTGGTAGTAATCACTCAGTGCCAGGGAGGCATATCCCCAGGAGTCATGTCTCATGCTAGGAGTTCCATTTATATGCTGAGTTTGCCTTAGAAAAAGGCCACATTTGAGCAAAAAGAAGACTCTTAAAAAGTAACTCTTAGGTACCCTATAATACTAGGCAAAGTTTCAATTTCAAAAATAAAGATTCATGAGTCCAGTCATCACTATTAAGGGCCCATCAATGGTCCATCCTCCTTCACTAGTCATTTGGGGGATTCTTGCGATCACATTTGAGAATGTGGCAGAGATCCCCAGGTTGGGAATTTGGTATTCTTTTTTAATATATTTTTTCCTTTTTAAAAAAGATACCTAGATTACATAAATGTTACATAAAAAATATAGGAGATTCCCACATGCCCCACTCCCTGCTCCTCCCATATTTCTCCACATTAATAAAATCCTTCATTAGTGTAGTACATTTGTTAAAATTGATGAACACATATGACCCTCCTAAAGAAGAAAGCAAATCTGCAACTGCAAGCAAGATAGTCCCATCCATCTGCCCCATGAATTCTAAGCCCCCTATCAATTAGAGGCAGAGTGGGCATCACTATCCCAGAATCCTCAGATTGGGGAATGAACAATGGACAAGAGTAGACTTACTGGTATTCTACTATAGACTTATTGTGATTCTAGCAATGGAGGAATTCTATCATTGATGTGGTGGCAGTGGTCACTGGAGGTTCTGAGGTGAGAGAGAAGGAAAACAGGTATAATATGGTGACATTTTCAGGACTAGGGAATTGTCAATATTCTTTGATTATTATGTGAATCTCCACCAACTGTGACAATACCCTATGAACACTTGAACACATTCTTATGCTTTATGGGTATGCACCAGGTGAACCACCTCATATGCATTCCCCATCTCTGACACCCTACACCAATGATCCTTCCCTGCTGAAGTTGTAGCACTTCTGTGATCCAATACTTCTTCAAAATTAAAGCCAACAAGATAAATACAATTAAAAGGAAAATGATGTCAGAATGATAGTTTTAAAAATAATGACTAAAATATAAACAATTTTTTCAAATTTTGAAATAATAAAAAATATTTAAAAATATAAAATGAAAAAAGTACATTATCCCTTTCATCACTGTAAGATATGTTGTCTTGTATGTACAGTGACATTTTCTTCCATTTATTACCCCAGTGTCTTATTCCTTTTCATTTTGTCTTCAAAGAAGCTTTAGGTTATAGAAAAGTCACATACAGAATATGGGTGATTCCCATATACCCAACATGCTCCCCCTTTTCCCCTTTCCCCTGTTAAAAACATTTTACATGTGAATGGTACCTTTCTTACAACTGATGTACAAATATTGAAATATTGCCCTAATCATAGTCAATGATTTACATTATGGTGTACATTTGGGACTGTAAAATTTATAGATTTTGATTAACTTTAAGATGGTCTGTATCCATCCTTTCAAGAACATGTGGAACAATTCCAATGCTCCAAAAATGCCCCATGTTCAATCTATACTCTTCCTCCCTCCCCCTCACCTCAAGACCCATATTAACCACCAATATTAATTCAATGAAGTACAAGATTCATAGTTACTTGCAACAACTTTGTAGGTTTGACATAATAGGACCTGTCCTCTTCTATTGGGCACTACTTATGCTCTCAAGAGACTCCCACCCCTCTATTTGAGACCATAGCAGGACTCCCCAGGATGGGAGTCCAATACCTTCCTACTCATTATGTTAGTCTCCATCCACTGATAGACCACACTATGACAAGATGAACACTGTGCACTCCCTAGAAGACTGCCCCAGGTGTGCCCTGTCACATGTGCCACTTAAGCCAACCCCTTAAACAAGTAACCCTCCCATGCCATATTTACCAAAAAAGCATTCCCAACATTGTAGTTTCAACCACTTACCCTCAAGTCGCCATTGTTCACCTGCTTCTTCCCCCAAGCCTCCCCCCTTTTCCATGGATAGTCCTAACACCTCTCCCATCTGATCCCCTTACAAACCAGCACTGCTCAACTCAATAGCATCACTTCACCACTATTATGCCCATCCCTTGCACAAATACGCCCTTCCACCTTATCATAGATTTTGCTCATATGGACATTGACTCACAAATTTCTTCTCCCTTTTTGTTTCCTGTAGACCTATCTTCCAGATACTAGCTCTGTGTGTCCGCTCAATTTGCTTAATTCATATCATTGAAGTAATGTAATATTTACCCCTCAATGGCTAACTTTCTTCACTCAACATAAGGTCTTCAAGATTCATCCATGTTATCCTGTGTGTTAACACTACACTCCTTCTTGCCATTGAGTAATATTCCATTATATGTATATACCACAATTTGTTTATCAATTCATCTGTTGATGGATGTTTGGGTTCCTGCCAACATTTGGCAAGTGTAACTAACGGCACCATGAATATTGGCAGGCATATACCTGTTTGTGTCCCTGCTTTCAATTATTCTAGATATACACCCAGCATGGGAAAGCTGGATCATATGGCAGTTCTATAGTTAGCTTCCTGAGGAATCGTCAAACTGTCCTCCACAATGGCTGCACCATTCTACGTTGCTACCAGTAGTGGATAAAGTTTCACAATCATCCACACTCTCCAACACTTGTAGTCCTCTGTTTTTTAAACAGCAGAAATCTAATGGGTATCAGATAATATCCCATTGTGCTTTTGATTTGCATTTCTCTATTAGCTAGAGATTTGAGCATTTTCTCATGTTTTTTTTTCTCATTTATATTTCTTCTTTGGAGAAATGTCTATTCAAATCATTTGCCTGGTTTTTAAATGAGTTGTCTTTTTATTTTTGAGGGATGGGATTTCTTTATATATGCTGGATATTAGGCCCCTATAAGATATATGGTTACCATATATTTTCTCTATTTGAGTAGACTGCCTTTTCACTTTCTTGACAAACTCCTTTGAGGTGCAAAAGTTTTTAATATTCAGAAAGTTCCATTTTCTATTTTTTTTCTTTTGTCTTTTGTTACTCATGCTTTGGGTGTAAAGTTCATGAAACCATCCTAATATAAGATTCATAGATGTTTCCCTACATTATCTTCCAAGGTCTTTATTGTGTTGTCTCTTATATTTAGTTCTTTGATCCATCTTGAGTTAAGCTTTGTATAAGGTGTGAGATGATGTTCCTCTCTCATTCTTTTGGATATGGATATCCTGTTTTCCAAGCTGTGGTAATTTTTATTGTGATTCCATTAAATCTGTAAATCAGTTTGGGTCGAATAGACATCTTAATGATATTTAGTCTTCCTTTCCATGAACAGGGGATAGTCTTCCATTTATTTAGGTCTTCTTTGATTTCTTTTAACAGTGTTGTGTAGTTTTCTGCATACAAGTCATTTATATTTTTTGTTAAATTTATTCCTAGGTATTTGATTCTTTTAGTTGCTATTGTAAATGGGATTTTTTTTTTCTTGATTCCTCCTCAGTTTGCTCATTATTAGTGTACAGAAATGCTACTGTGCTTTGCTCATTTTTCTTATAACCTGCTTCTTTACTGAAATCATATATATGCTCTAGAAGCTTTGTTGTAGATTTCTTAGGGCATTCTATGTATAGGATCATGTCATCAGCAAATAGAGAATATTTTACTTCTTCCTTTTCAATTTGGATGCTTTTTATATCTTTTTCTTATCTAAGTGCTTGAGCAAGTACTTCTAACATCATGTTAATAAGAGCAGTGACAATTGGCATACATGTTTTCTTCCAGATCTTAAACAGAAATCTTTTAGGATTTCACCATTGAGTATGATGTTAGCTGTGGGTTTTTCATATATGCTCTTTATCATGTTGAGGAAATTTTCTTCTATTCTTATCTTCTGAAGTGTTTTTATCAGAAAAGTGTGCTGTATTTTTTTGAATGCTTTTTTTGCATCTATAGAGATGATCAAATAATTTTTTAAAATTTTGACCTGTATATGTGCTGTATTGATTGCATTGTTTGATTTTCTTATGTTGAACCATCCTTGACTATCAGGGATGAAATCCACTTGGTTATGGTGTATAATTCTTTTGATATGTTGTATACAATTAACAAGTATTTTGTTGAGGATTTTAGAATCTAGGTTGATTAGACAGATTGGTCTACAGTTTTTCTTTCTTGTGTTTTCTTCGTGTGGCTTTAGTATTAGGATGATGTTGGCATCATAGAATGAATCAAGCAATGTTCTCTGTGCATCTGTTTTTTGGAAGAGTTTAAGCAAGATTGATGTTATTTCTTTCCAGATTTTGGTAGAATTCACCTGGGAAGCAGTCTGTTCCCTCTATCTTCTAGTTGAGCGGTTTATGAT
>JAQZBX010070192.1:0-15456 GCA_029593785.1 Cabassous unicinctus
TGGGAGTGAAGCATAAGTACTACAATTATGGGGGGAGAGATTCAGTTATTTTTAAATTTTTATTATTATTATTTTTTTGGTAATGAGGGGCAATGGTGGCCATAACTTCGAGTTCAGTAAATAAGTAGGCTCCATATCTCACCTAATACACAATCTAAAATTACCTTTAGGGATACTTTCTATTCAAATGCAGTTAATTGGAACATGATAAATACAAATATTTCACAGATAGTATAGGTCACTGCAGTTTAAAAAAAAAAGGTAAAAGCCCAAATACAAGGCTGAAACATTCCCTTTATGTAACTTCTAGTATTAGACTTCTTAACACAGAATTCTTAATAGAAGGAAAATGTAGGTTTAAAACTTGGGCTCAAGAGAGACACAAGTATGTATTGTTTCCCTGGCCAGATGGTAACATAGATAAACAAAACAGAAAAAAAAACCTCTAGCTCTTGTCAGGTAGATAAGTGGCAGCTTCTGGAAGAAGATAATGCTCCTTCCACATTCTCTTGGCTCTGCTTCTAGGAGAGCAGTGGGGTGTCAAGAAGAGCTAAAATAATTATCCTAAACTAAAAAACAAGTTAAAACAATTACACTAAAGCAGTATTATTTCACCACTGTCAAAAAGCACAATTCAGAAACTTGAGGAAGATTTCAATAACACACAAAAGTATTGTTTCTCATAAGAATTTTTAAAAAGCATTATTTCAGTAATTCTTAAAATGGCCTAACAATTAAAAGAATTTTATTTCTAGGGACTCAAACAGTTAAAACAAAACAAAAATCTCTGGCTTCATTTTATATGCTTGTTCTATCTCCAGTATATTTAAGTATGTTTAAAAGGTAGTAAAACATGCAGAATCATTTAAATTGAAACAAAAAAACAACCCCCCCAAAAAAAGTACAAAAAAATGATTAAAAATAAAAAAGACCAAATTCTTATTAAATTTATTCCCTAAGCTGAAGATTCCTGAAGATAAGGATTTAAAGAGAAAATCAATGTCCCTCCCAAATGAACAGAACAAGAACTCTGCTAAATATAAACTTTCTATTTTCTCTCCATTCATAAAACAGACAAAGGCACCATTGTTCTCTAATTTTATTATTTTTCAATTTTCTTAACACATGAACTATAACTCATTTTGAGATTTTTCAGTGCATTTCACAGCAAAAAATGAACAAGGGAATCATTAAAATGGTTGTGCATAAAACCAATTGTTTTTTATAATTTACAATTTGCTGAAAAAAATTGTTTTGCTGTTTTCACTCTATTAACCCCTTTAATAGGACACAATTTATCAGAGCACAAAATTTCAACTTCTTATGATGATACAACAGACACAGCCATCTACAATGGCTGAACAACAGGTATATGTTATACACTGATTGGAAGACCACATCAGAAGAAACAGAGTAAGGCACCACTCTTGGAAAATTAAGGTAGCTTGCAATAACAAGTGTTGAGCACCATAAGTAGGTGCTCAATAAATACTTGAATGAATGATGAAAGCCATAATTAGCACTATTCTTTTAATTGCCAGCAATTCTTCAACCTCAATAAAATACTTGTTTTTAAAAAGTTATGTACCTGAATACAATTTCCTGATATCTTTTTTCCTGTTTTTTTTTTTTTTTTGTTTCATACTCTTTCTTCAGCATTTACATTTTCTTGAAAACAAAATAAAACCACACCTTGCATGCATCTAGTCACATATAACGTCTGAATTACTGACAAATATGAATAGTTGTTTTAAATTTTGAGTGAACAAAGTTAAGATAAAGCATACTTCTCCAGAAGGCTAGCACATAATACTGGATATTAACCTACAAGTGGAAAAAAGGTAAGGAAAAAAAGTAACAGTTTTATTTTTTAATAATTGCTATTTTCTTTAATGCCTTAGTTCTTGAGAAAGGCTAAAATGTTATCATATTGACATGAACACATTTTAAAAAATTGTTCTCAAGTGTAATATTTAATAAAACTAGGTATTGAAAAATGTTCTGAAATTTTTCAAGTCAATGTTGTTTTCAAGTATATTAAAATGTTCAGAAGAAAAAATTCTCCATGGTTATAATTCTAATCAATTATAAAGATACTTTTTAAAAGAGAGTTCCAACAGAGGGGGATAATGGATAAATTCCTCAGACACAGGCACACAGTCTTTTTGAAGGATAGAATGCCTTGTTGTTAAAACCTGGTTGATTTTTTTTTTTTTAACACTGATTTCAGGCACAATGGCTGAATCCACTTCTGGGTCATCTTCCTCCTTCTCTTGGTTTGTTTATAAGAGTAGTGAATACTCCAGTTACTGACAGAAAGCAAAGCACAAACTCTGAAAGAGACTTCGCTTTTCACTTTAAAGAAATCAAAATCACTGAGTTCTCACTGTTGTATATCTGTTGCCCCTGTGCAAAGATGGGATTCAAACTTAGCTTTAGGAGCAGGAACTGGATAGAAGATTAATCATCTACTAATTTAGGTAAAACGTTTTAAGATGATATTACTCACATCACATGAAACAAGTTGGTGAGAGGTCCATTGTGTTTCTTCAACACTTTGGTCTTGCTGTAGTACTACAGTGCCCTAGTAGGTACATTCGTTTTTAGCTAGTTTCAGTCTGTGCAATCAGGAAGCAGGTGTCTCAGTGCAAGGACTCCATTCCAGGAGGGTTAAGGGTAAACAGAGAGAAGAACCTCATTTGGTTGAGTCTTAGTTGATATGTGTCACTCTGCTGGTTGTGGTGTTGGAATTATTTTCCAAAGGGGTTTGTGATAAACCCAGCCATCTCCCTGAAACAGGTAAAACAATAAATTAAAGAACCATTCCTCTAATATTTTTAGACTTAGTAACCAAAAAAGATTTCAGGAGGTCTATGAGCTTGAATTGAAAATTCAAAAAAACATTATTCTTGTGGGGATGTGTTGGTGTGGGTGTGGTATATTTATTAAATAATACACAGTAGAGTGTGGACTTATTATGATTTTTATTTTGAGGTAGCGTGTTCTGAGTACAGTGGATAACTGCCTGCAAAAAGGTTGGTAAGGATGGCAGAGACAGTTTTATGATGCCGTGGGCAAACTTGAATTTCTAAATGTTTGCGGAAAATAACCATTTGAACAGATGTTGAACCGTGTTAGGTTATCAGGTATTGAAATTATGGGAAAGTTGTAAAACATAATTTTGAATAACCTTAAAATTTAATTTAAAGACATGCCAATGTTGAGTGTCATAAAACTATCTACTGCTACATTCTGAGAAGGGGTCCGTGGTTTTCACATGACTGACAAAGGGGTCCATGGAACAAAAAAGGTTAAGAACCCCTGCTCTAAATGCTGTTTTGTTGTTGTTTATCCCTGTCCACTGCCTTTAGTGCTCCCTGGTTCCTGAGTAGAAAGATACAACAAGGAGACAAAGTTAGAGTCAGAGAGTAAATGAAAGACAGGAAAAGAGCAAAATGAAGGGAAAAAAAACTATAGCAAATGCTTGAAAAGCAGCATAATGGGGTGGGAGCTTGGCAAAGTTGAGATCAGGGTAGCTAAGTATGGAGTTAGGTGTTTATGAGACTAGGCAAGATAAGTCACATTTGAACTTTTGTCCTTAACCCTCATATCTCCTCCAATTTATTTATATATATATTTTTATATATTTATTCTACCTTGTTCCAAAAATAACTTAAGGTCAGCAATTATCTGGCCGATAGCAATTGCAGGGGTGTTTATTATATTAAATCATCTTGTTAATAATTCTCAACATCTATACTGTTCTTTGAAAAATATGTCACCTAACAACATTACAGAGTACTAGAGTTAGAAGTTAAGACATGCCATCTGACCATCTCATAAGATGAAGAAACTGAGGCTCATGGAGGTAAAATGAGTTGCCCAATTTCACAAGAAGGAGTGAAGTGTTTCTCAGTGCACCCTCAATGCACTCCCTCATGCATACTTTCTTATTTGAGCTTGACAATCTGTATTTACTCACATTTTACAGATGAGAAAACTAAGGTTAGAAGCAGTAAACAAAAAATTGAAGTCTGAGGCTGAGTAATTTGCCTGTCCAAAGAAGCGGGCTACAGTTAAACTGCTAAGGTTTATGGCAGCTCCCCAGGTGATTCTAATGCAGCTAAGCCAGGTTTGAAAATACTATTCAATGGGATTGTATAAAGTCTGCTTACAGACCTCTGGAAATAGGTAAAATGAAGTTAGAAATAAACTTAAATTCTATGTAGGAAGAATGGTGCAAGTTTACCTCTGCTCTGTAGACACTCTAAGTGAGTGCATCCATTTCCATAACTTTATTTATTTTGAATATTCATATGAGCTTTATTTGTAATAACCCTCAAATGTCCTTTTAATAGTTAAGCTTTTAAACAAATTGTGGTTCCATGACTTTAAATATCACCCACATCATAACACCCAATTTTTATCTCTGGCCGAAGCCTCTCTTCTGAACATCAGATTTTTATATCCAAATGCTATTTAACATCAATATTTGGTGTCTCACAGAAATTGTGAGCTTTAAATGCCCAACACTGTACTCTGAATTTTACTCTCCAAAACGGGTCCCCTTCTAAGTAAGTGGCACCCTCACCCACCAGGTTACTCAAGCCAGATAACCTGGAAGTTATTCTCAACTTCACTTATACTCAAACTCTTCATCCAATTGAACCACTGAGTAGTGCTGATTACACCTCCAAATTTGTTTATGCCTTTTGATTTCTACTGTTACCATCCTAGCTTACCCCACTATCATCTCTTGCCCAGATTTTGCAATAGTCTTCTAATATGTCACTGAGACTTTCATTCTTGCCCTCCTCTAATCCATTCATATCACCAAGCAGCCATAGGTAGGATCTGAATATCCTTGCCCAAAACTTTCAGTGACTTCCCACTGGAATAAGACCAAAAACCCAAACTTCCTACACAAAACATTTAAGATCTATGTCAATCTGGCTCCTGTCAACAACTCCAACCCCATCTGTGCCATTCTAACCTACCAATCTGCTCAGTAAGCTCCTGTCACCCTGCACTTATTTTAGTTCTTCAAATGTGCCCAGTTCTTTCCCTCTGGATCTTTAACATGCTGTTTCCCTCTGTCTAGAATGCTGCATACATCTCTGATTCTTTTTCATCCTCCATTAGAGGGCAGCCTAAAACTCCCTCCTAACCTAATTTAAAATAGATCCTCTCCCATTATTCTCTCTGTAGAATCAGTTATTTGCCTTCATAGCACTTAAGGAATTTGTAATTATTATCTATTTCCTTGTTTAATGTTTCTTCCCTGTGGCAGTTTGATATTATTCATGAATTCCAAAAAGAATTATTATTTTTGTAAACTGGTCTGTTCCTCTGGGTGTGACACCTTTTGATTGTATTAAATTCAAAGGTTTCACTTTTACTTGATTAAATTAAGATTAGGGCTTTGATTTGGCCATGTCAGTAGGGTGTAACTCAGTTTAAGTCCCCATCCCCTTGGTGGGCTATATAAATAGACATTCACTCAAGAAGACACAGAAGAAACACAGAAGGCGGCACAGGAAGAAAGAGAGCTCCAAAGACACGGAAGAGGAGAGGACTTGGTCATTTTGGTCCTGCCATGTGACAGAAAGAAGAAGGCTCAAATAGCTAAAGCCCCAGGAAGAGAGATGATCCCTATGCCAGCCTACAGCTTAGTTTGGAAGAATCTGGGCCCATGGAGCCATAAGAGGAAGAAAGAAGGAGAGACCATATAGAGATAGCCCGCCACCTTGCTTCAACACATGGCAACAGACTTTGGTGAGAAAACAACCTTGAGTTGGACTCTTCAGGGCCTTGGGACTGTAAGCTTTTACCCCAAATAAATACCCTTTATAAAAGCCAAGAGAATTCTGATATTTTGCATCAGTAAAAGTGAAACCTCTGATTTCCAGAGGCTTGGAATTTCTGAAACCAGTTTCTGGTTTCTTTGTGCTCAACAATTCAGCTCTCAGCATATCTCTTTCATCTAGCATTTTGCTATAAGCTGCAAGAAGCCAAGCTGCATTCTCTGAGTTTACTTTGGAAAGCTCTTCAGCTAAATATCCAGGCTCACCATTTTCAAATTCTGCCTTCCATATAACATCAGGAGTCAATCTTGTTAACCTCTCTGCAACTTTACAACATGGATTGCCAGGTTGCAAGTCATTGCTGAGAGGGTTGGGTCTGTCTGCCAGAGATTAGGGAGAATGTTGCCTCCCCCTCATTGTACTAAGGTGGTTGAGACTCTACCCCAAAGACTGGGTAAAGTGTGGCCATCACCCCAACGCTCTTGGAGGGTGAGGTCTGGAGCTCTGTCGCCACCCAGATGTTTGATCAAGGTGGAACCAAGAAAATGGCCGTTGGGCAAGCCTGTGGAAAGGGTGGGTACACATGAGGCCCCATGGAGAAGAAACCCTGATCTTGAGAATGACTGTCAGGCATTAAAATCTAATGAAGTATGCCCTGCAGGTTTTCAGAACTGTTCTAGACTCATGTTTCCCTCCCAATTACTCCTTATAGTAATGCAAATGTTTATCTTTTGTCTGTCCCTTTGTATATTGGAAGTAGATAAATTGTTTTATAAGTTTCAGAGGTCTACAGCCAGATAGAACTTTGCCCCAAGACAAACTATATTTCTATAAACTGTGAGATGTGATTTTGTACTTAGCATTGCTAACTGAAAGGATTCAAGGTTTCTTTGGAATATTCTATCTTTGGAATTTGAAGGGTGGAGTGTGGCCGTTTGATATTATTGATGAATTCCAAAAAGAAATATTGATTATGTTTGTAAACTGATCTGTTCCTCTGGGCATGATACCCTTTGATTGCATTAAATTCAGAGGTTTCACTTTTACTTTATTAAATTAAGATTTGGGCTTTGATTCAGCCACATTAGCAGGACGTTGAGTCCCCGCCCCCTTGGTGGGCGGACACTCACACCGCATAGGAGAGAGCTTAGTTTTGATGCTGGGGGCCCGGGGGATAGAGCTGAGCCATTCACCTGATAGTGTACGGCTGGCCTTGTGGAGAGAGCAAAGCAGATAAGCCTGGAAAGAGTTGAGCCCTGGAAGAGAGATGAGCCTTATGCTAGCCTACAGCTGAGATCAGAAGAAGCTGGGACCGTGGAGCCTTAAAAGGAAGAGGAAGGCTGAACCCTCACAGAGACTGGTAGCCATCTTGCTCCAACACATGGCAACAGACTTTGGTGAGGGAATAACTTACTCATTATGGCCTAGTGACTGTAAGCTTCTACCCCAAATAAATACCCTCTATAAAAGCCAACAGAGTTCTGGTACTTTGCATCAACACCCCTTTGGCAGACTAATGCACTCCTTCACCAGACTGTAAAAAGATCACACCTATTTTGTTTGTTTACTAGTGTACTGTCAATACCCAAAGCAGAGACTCTTATAAATCATTGTTGAATGAATAAACAAACAGCTATCAACCAACAAATAAACTTGTTCCATATCCCCTTTTTCTCACCTAAGAATACCTACTACTCTATTTGTACAAAACCCAAGCAATTTTGAGTATTTGCTATAATATATATAAGAACTAAAGATAGGAAAAAACTTGAGAGGCCTGGTATATAGGAAGAGCAAAATAAATATTTCTGGAAGGAATAAAAAAATTCTCATTAGAAATAGTAGTAGTTAGAAAATTGTAAAAAATGTGACTAATTTGAAGGACAGACTTTGGAAACCCAGAGCAACCCCAAACTATGATGCATACATAATTCCCAAAATATTATATAATCAGTGTAATTTTTAGAAGTGTGACATGCATAGGAAAGGACAATGTCCCATCTATGATTTGACAGCAGTGGAAAAATACCCTACAAGAATGGAGTGATTACTTTTTCCTTTGGGAAATAAGCATACTTTTAATATGTATTTATTTTTCTTAATATTTATTTTTAATGTACTTTTTTTCAGCCAATATTTTCCATGTCCTTTGCATATTCAATCGTGTGTTCGGCTTTTTTCAGTTTATTAAGTGATCAGTAGTCAAAATCATCCAACATGTGGCTTTAATTTACTTGACCATTTTCTACCAAGAAATATATAGATACTATTTCCAAATTTTCACTATTATAAATACTCTGTGATAAGCACTTTTGAGAATAAAGTTTTCCAAATGTTGGATTATTTCTTGTGAATCAAATTTTAGACATGTGATTACTAGGTCAAAGGTTATGGATATTTTTATGGCTCTTAATATATATTCTCACATTTAAAAATATAGCCTGAAGGTCTACATTGCTTAATACAACACGGCACATGCTCATTTTCCTTTCTCACTGTGCTTATAATAAGAAGTCTGACTTTTCCAGATATTTTCATGGGTGTTTTAAATGCAATCCAGGAATTTGGTTCATTTATAAAGTCAAAATCTGTATCTTTTAAGAACTGAGCCTTTTATAGGCTCAGGTTTGCAAGGCCAGTACTTAGGAAGCTACTGATTGTCTATAATGAAGAAATGCTGCTAATCTATGAGCTGAAAAAAGAGAATTTGTTTTTTTCCACCTTCAAACCAATCTGATCTCTCAGAGATCAGAAAGGTGTTAGACTGCAAAGCTTCCCTTCTAAGAGTAAACGCTGGGGGAGGAGGGGTACCGCTTATATGGAACTCTGTACTTTCTGCATGAATTTTTCTGTAAACCTACTAATGATCTTAAAAAAAAAAAAAAAAAAAGTAAATGCCAAAGTTCTTCCTCCACTCAGCCATAGGTTTCTTTCAGTTCTTCAAATACGACAAATATGCTCTCACCTTGGGGCCTCTGCACTTGTTCCTGCTGCCAGAAATGCTCTTCTTCTGGATACCTCTTGATTATTTCATCTCTATATTCAAATAGGCCTACAATGACTACTACCCTATCTAAAATAGCAAACATCCCCATTCACTCTGTTCCCTTATTCTGCCTTATTTTTCAAAAATATCTTTTAATATATCCTGACATTATGTTTTGTCTATGTTTTTTAAATTTTATGATCTAAATTCCTAAGGGCAGGGAGGGTAGGGAGTCACATATTTGGTAGGCTCTCAATAATATCTGTTGAATAAAGAATAAATGAGAAGTAGCAAGTTTACATGACATGTCAGTAGCAAGAATCAGGGTGCTTAGCCTTTAAAATCCGCTTGAATGTATCTTTTAACTACACAGTTCCCTACTCTCAGCCCACAGGTGCTCTCTTCGAATCTCTCCATGTACATCTGCTTTCTTAACGAGCTTGAAATGACAAAATCCAAGATTACCAGAATATAATTTTGAATAGCATATTGCAAAAGTTTATTTTTTCATATAAAAGTGTGGAAATATAAAGTACTTTCCTTTTATTATTCCTGTCCATTAAAATAGTCAATATTTACATTAGATACCCCAAAATTGGAAAAATGAAAGTAATGAGATGACTATAATAAACCACAGAGTTTTAAGGGCAATAACTATGCAAAAATTATAATCAGATTATTTTTTACAGATTCCTTTCATTCTCTATCTTTCTCTCTCTCTTTTTTTTAAGGAGGTACTGGGGATTGAACTCAGGACCTCATATATGGGAAGCAGACGTTCAGCCACTTGAGCTACATCCATTCCCCACAGATTCCTTTCTTATGGACCAATATTAAAATTCAGTTGGACCTCCTCAGACTGGACTATAACACAAGAAAACTTTTTTTTTTTAATTGCAGCTCTGATCCATTATTCACCTTACTTTGAGTTCTACCAGAAAGTGATAATAATCAACAACAACAAAAGTTTTCATATCTTTAAATTTAGAAGAGACTTCAGAAATCATTCAGTCCAACAGCAAAATCAGTGCATAAAATATTCTACATCAACTATGGTCTCTGCTTATATAGGGCTAGTGAAGGGGAATGCATTACTATAAGATGTGCTCTCTTGATATTGTTGGATGTTTTTGATTGTTATATAATTCCTTCTTATGATAAGTTCCTAATTTGCTTCCTGGTAGTTTGGTCTTACCTATTATCTGGTATCTGAACTCAGAAAAAAATCTCTAGGGAAGTGGGTATAGGTCAGTGGTTGAGTGCCTGCTTCCCATGTACGAGGTCCCGGGTTCAATTTCCGGTACCTCCTAAAAAACAAAACAAAAACAAATACAAAGAAACAAAAACAAAAAAATCTCTATATGATAAGCCTACATATATGAAGACAGTTATAATGAATGGCCTCAACTTTCTGTTTTCCAAGTTAAACAGCCCTGCTTCATTCTCTTTTCCTTAAATGTTACAAAGATTCTAGCCACTTCAGTATCCCGTGTGCAGCCAATCAAGTTTCTCTATCTCATTTAAACTGTGGTCTCTGGAAATGAACATGGAGTTTCAGATGTGATACAAAAGGCAATAAATACTAAATCACATATTCTATTATTATAAGTGAAGATTATGTTAGTGTATTTGTTCGTGGCCAATTTAAATCACCAAATATATTTCATCTGCTGAAATAGAAACTACAAAGTAAACTACTTTACTTTGACAAACTATGAAAAGCTCATGAAAAGTTCATGTTTAAGCTGGACTATTTTTAGAAATAAAGATATATGAATGATAACAATTCAACAAAGTCTAGTAAGCCAGAGTTCTCCCTAAGCAATGAGTTTTAGCTCTAAGACATGTAGAACATACCTCTTTAATAAAATATTTGGTTTTCCAGGGTGTGCCTGTTTCCGTACGAAGCCTTTCTTCAGTCCTCTGGCATTCTTCCAGGGTACGCTTATGTTCTGTGGCCTTATCAATTTCAGATTCCCTCAGAGAATCAGTCACATTTTTCCATAATCTCCTGGAATCCGAAAACCACAGTTTACATTCTTGAAATAAGATAATTAAATAGAACAGATACTCTTAAAATTACAATAAATTTCAAAAATTACATTTCCTAAATCAGAACTATAATTTCAGGCCTATGAGTATCAACACTGATACTATGCTGTTGATGTTCATATCCAGTATGCTACTTTAAAAAAAAAACAACTAAAAAAAAATTTGTATTTTTCCAGGTTATGAAAGAAATTTTTTTTATTGTTAGTAAATTTAGGAAATAAGCAAAAGAAGAAATACATTTTAAGAAAACTGAAATATAAGAGAGACCACTTCTTCTGGATATGATGAAATAATACAGACCAGATCTATCCTTCCACCTTAATCAACTAGGACACCAGACAAAATGTAAAATGAAACAATGGATTTCGGATACTGGGCAATAAGCAGTGAAGGACAGTCATCCCTGAAAGAAGGGAAACAAATGAAGGGGGCACGATGAGTATGCCAACTCACTAAATAGAGTTTATAGGCTAGAGTACAGGATACAGGAAGCTCAACATACTCCAAGTAAAAGAAAATAGCCAAGGCAATTTTGGGGGAAAGGATGGTCTATTCAACAAATGGTGCTGGGACAACTAGATAGCCATATGCAAAAAGATGAGCTTAGACTGTCCCTCATACCATACATAAAAATTAATTCAAAGTGGATTATAGCCCTAAAAGCTAAAACAACAAAACTGTTAGAAGAAAATCTTTGAGACTTTGAGTTAGGCAGAGATTACTTAGATATGACACCAAAACCACAATACATAAAAGAAAACATTGCTAAATCCAACCTCACCAAAATTAAAAACTTTTGCACTGCAAATATCACCATTAAGAAGATGAAAAGAAAAGCAACAGACTAGAAGAAAATACTTGTAAAACACTTATTTAATAAAAGATTTTTATCCAGAACTTATAAAGAACTCTTAAAACCCAATCATAAGAAGATAGACAACCCTATGAAAAAGCAGGCAAAGGATATAAGGATACATTTCACCAAAGAAGAGAAACAAATGAATAATAAGCAATGAAAGCATACTCAACATAATTAGTCATTACAGAAATGCAAATTAAAACCACAATGAGACACCATTTCATACCCACTAGAATCAGTATAATAAACAAGACAGACAATAACAAATTTTGACAGGTTGTAGAAAAATTGGAACCCTCATATTTTGCTGATGGGAATGTAAAATGGTACAGCCATTCTGGGAAAGTTTAGTAGTTTCTCAAAAAGTTAAATATAAAACTACCACACAACCCAGTAACTCTACTTCTAGGCATTTATCTAAGTGAAATGAAAATGTATATCCAAACAAAGATCTGCACAAGGATATTCATAGCAGGATTATTCACAATAGCCCAAAACTGGAAACAACCTATAAGTCCATCAACTGGTGAACAGAGAAAATGTGGTATATCCATACAATGGAAGGCTATTCAGCAAAAGAATCAACTACACATGCTACATCATGCGACATGCTACATCATGGATGAACTTCAAAAATATTATGCTAAGTGAAAGAAGCCAGGCATGAGATTGTATATTGTATAATTCAATTTATATGAAATGTCCAGAAAAGGCAAATTTAAAGAGACAGAAAGCAGTTCAGTGGTTCCCTGAGGCTAAATTTGTAATTTAAAACTTTCCCAGAAAGAAAACTACAGATCAATATAAATGCAAACAGAAAACCCTTAACAAAATTATAGCAAATAGAATCCAGAGGAGTCTAAAAAAGATCATACATCATGAAGTGGGGTTATCTAAAGCAAGGTTAGTATAACATTTGAAAATCAATAAAAACAATCCACTATATTAATAGAAAAAGCAAATAAACCATTTGATCATCTTGATAAACTCAGAAAAAGCATGTAGTGGACTTCTTTTCCCATTCGTTATAAAAACTCACAGCAAACTAAGAATAAAAGGAAACTTCTTCAACCTGACAAAGGATATCTACAAAAAACCTACAGCTGGCATCATGCTAATATCAGGAACAAGTCAAAGGTGCCCACTTTTTACTGAAGGTCCTAACCAATGCAAAAAAGCATAAAAATTGGAAAGGAAGAAATAAAACTATCTTTATTTGCAGATACAAAACTGTCTATACAGAAAACACTAAAGCTACTTAGAACTAAGAAGTGAGCTTTAGCAAGGTTGCAGGATATAAGATCAATGATATTTATGATAGCAACAAAAAATTAGAAATGGAAATCACATAAGCTATTTTTAAGAGCATCAAAATTATGAAATACTTAGGGATAATTTAACAAAAGATGTGCAAGATCCATAACACTAAACTACAAAACCTTGCTGAGGAAAATTAAAGATCTAAATAAATAAGGTATACCATGTTCATGCACCAGAAGTCTCAATATTAACATGATAATTCTCCACAAATTGATTTACAGATTCATCAAAATTCCTATCACGCTCTTTCAGTTTGTAACAAATGTTTCACAACAATACAAGCTGTTGGTGGTGGGGTGATGTATGGGAGCACTGTACAATGATATGCATGTTTGTTTTGTAAGTTCCCAACTTTTACTATACACTTATTGTTTATGTATGTTCATGTATGAATGATACACTTCAATAATTTTTTTTTTAAATCCCCATCAAAATCCCAGCAGGCTTTTTTGGTAGAAATTGAAAAACTGATTCTATAAATTATACGGAAATGCAAAAAACCTAAAATAGTCAAAACAATCTTGAAAAATAATCTGAAATACTAGTGCCCAGAGAGAAGCATTATCAGTACTTGGATGTATAATTTCATAGACTTTAAAAATATATGTTCTTTTTTCATTATTATATGCCTTTATTTACCTTTTAAATTAAGTTTTATTAAGGTATAATTTACATGTGGTAAAATTCACCAATTTTAACCACAAAATTAAATGAGTTTTTGACAAATGTATACAATTGTAAAATCACCACAATCAATATATAGAACATTTCCATAACCCCAGAAGGTTCCCTTGTATGCTTTTGCGGTCAATCCCTTTCCCCATTTCCTGGTCCTGGACAACTTTTTTGAAGCTATAGTTTGGCCTTTTCTATAATTTCATTTAAATGGAATCATATAGTATGTAGTCTTCTCTAACTTCTTTCACTTAGCATAATGCTTTTGAGATTCATCTATGTTGCTGTGTATATTGGTAGTTGATTCCTTTTAACTGCTAAGTAGTAATCCATTGTATGGAAACACTAAATTTGTTCACTAGTAAATGTACCTTTGGGTTGTTTCTACTTTTTGGCTGCTATGGATCAAGTTTGTATGAACAAACAAATACAAGACTTTGTGCAAACTTATGTTTTGTTTTTCTTGGTTAAATACCTTGGAGTGGAATTGTTGGATCATATGTAAGTGTTTGTTTAACTTTACAAGAAATTGCAAAACTGTTTTCCAAAGAGGCTGTACCATTTTGCATTCCTTCCAGCAGTATATGAGAGTTCCAGTTCTTCCACATCCATACCAACATTTGAAACTCAGAGTCTTTAATTTTAGTCCTTTCAGATTATGGGTTTTTCTTTTTCTTTTAATAACAGGTTTCTTGAGATATAAATCACCTACTATAAAATGCACCCCTTTAGAGTGTACAATTTGGTGGTTTTCACTATATTCACAGAATTGTGCAACCATCACCACTATCTTATTTCAAAATACTTTTATCACCCCGAGAAGAAATCTTGTCCCTATAAGCAATCAGGCCCCATTCCCTCACTCCCCTGCTCCCTCAAAACCAGTATTTTAGGTTCCATATCTATGGAATGGTCTATTCTGGACATTCCAAATAAACAGAAGCATACAGTATGTGACCTTTTATGACTGGCTTTTTCACTTAGCATAATGTTTTCAAGGTCCATCCATGTTGTGGTTTGTATCAGCACTTCACTCCATTTTATGGCTGAATAATAGTCCATTGTATACATTTAGTTTATTGATCAATTGATGGACATATGGATTCTTTCTACTTTCTGACTATTTTGCTGCTATGAACATTCATGTACAAGTTGTTTGTTTTTTGAGGTACCCAGAGCCAGGGATTGAACCAGGGACCTTGTATGTGGGAAGCCAGCACTCAAACACTGAGCCACATAAGCTTCCCTGAGTTGATTTTTTGTTTGTTTGGCTTGTTATTATTATTATTATTTTCTTCAGGAGGTACCGGGAACCAAACTTGGGACCTCCCATGTGGAAGGTGGGAGCTCAACCGCTTGAGCCATTTCCTCTCCCCATGTACAAGTTTTTGGTGGACATATGTTTGCAATCCTTTTAAAAATGGGATCTAACATATTGATTTGAGGCCTTTTTTCACTTAATAGAGGATATTTTTCCGTGTCATTAATTTTTGACATCATCAGTAAATGACTTCAGAGGATTCCATTTCATGGAAACTTCAAAATGTATTTAATCAATTCTCTAGTGTTGGAAATTATAAGTAATGTTGTATTTCACATATTTGAACATAAATCTTTCACATTTTCTTAATTACTCTTTCAGGGCAGTAGTTCTCAAACTTTTTTGCAGGAATGCTTTATACTTTTAAAATTTAATTAGAAGCCAAAATAGCTTTTTTCAATATAGATCATATCTATTGATATCTACTGTATTAGAAAGT
>JAQZBX010070193.1:0-15455 GCA_029593785.1 Cabassous unicinctus
TATATATATATAGAAGGTGCATGAGCTGCCAGGCTCTGTGTGCCGGTGAGCCGCCAGGCTCCTGGAGCCATACAGCAAGATGATGACGTAACAGGGGAGAGACAAGACGAGATGCTCCGAAAGCTCTGAAAACCAGGAACCGAGGTGGCACAGGTGGCAGAACACCTCTCTCCTACATCGGAGGTCTCCAGGATCGAATCCTGGTGAAGATTGGAGGAGGAGGATGAGAAGAAATGGCAGGAAACAGACACAGAAAATTGCCCAGCGAATGGACACAAAACAGCAAATGGGGAAGGGGGGTTTAAAATGGATAAAGTAAATAAATAACAGCTCTGCTACTTACTAGCAGATATTGGACATGTTTCTTATCCCCTCTGTACATCAGGTTTCCTTATCTGTAAAATGAGGGGGGTGCAGTGTAGGTGGAGAGAATATTATCTACCTGACAAGGTGGTTGTGAGAGTTAAATTAGATGTGTGTAGACACACTTAACACAGGACCTGGCCATAGCCCAATTGTTCATTAGAATTGTCATTTTTAAGTGCACTCCCACCAGAGCCATCACCAGTGCCAAGTGCAGACCCCCTTCAATGGGATCTCTGAAACGGTGAAAACCTGTGAGCTGACCAAAGGTTGGAAAAGTACAAAATAAAGCAGTCTAAACAGGTGGCTCTTTAGAGACTAGGACCTCAGAACAGCTGAGTGGGATCCTGGGTCAGGTCTCCCTGTGCCTGCTCCCCAGTCACTGTCAAGCTCTATGCCCCTGGTCCAGGCTCCTGGCTGCTGCAGGCCCCAGCTTCCTCGCCTGCACAGAAGGAAAGAAGACCTATCACTGCCTTCATCTAAATCACAATGTGCTTGGAAATTAGAACACTCTCCAGGACACATTACCCCACTAGGTCCTTGAGATTAATTCAAGGGCAACTTGACTTATATCTGCCTAAGATCTGTCATGCACTCTGCCCAGGAAATTCTCTCTGCAAGAAATCGTCTTATTCTAACAGCTGCCAAGTAAGTCCTGGTTGAAAAAAAAGCAAGAAAACCAGAGAGAGAAGAACCCAGAGACCCCCAGAAAAGTTTTTAAGGGGATTCTCTCACCCTGGCATCCTCTAGACAGCCAGGCAGTGTTTGGGTGATCAAGCTATAAAATAAATTAGACCTACCTCTGCCCTCAAGGATTTATCTTTTTGTAGGGGATGGGGGGCGGGGGCAGGGAATAGAAACACAGATGCATAAACCGACAGCTCTTATCATATCAGTGCCAAAATACAGGGATGTTTAAGATGCAGTGGGACCAGAGAAGTGAATCATTAACTTTGCCCTGTACAGTCATTTGGATGACGTGACTGAAAGAGGATTCAGTTACAGGTGGTGAGGCTAAAGCAGGACTGAATCCATTAGAAAGCTGTTTATTGTACTACGACTGAACTGAACGTTATAAGGCTTGAACTGGGACAGAGCCTGGGGCAGAGTGGAGGAAAAAGATGCATCAGAACTGCCAGGGTGGAGCTAGTTAAAATACAAATTTCCAGGCCTTGCCCAAGAGACCCAGATCAAGTAGGTCTGCGGAGGGGCCCAGGGATCTAACTATGTAGCCAGCAATCCCCTCCCCCAGGGAGATCTGCTGCAGGTCATCCCCAGACCCACCACCCTCGGGAAGCCCGCCGTCAGTCATCCTAACCACCCCTCCTTCCCGCCCCCGGTGCCCACAGCTGGAAGACTCCGCCCATTCTGCTCCCACTTAGCAAATGCCTTCTCCTCCTTCAAGACCTAGCAACTCAAACACTAAAGGCAAACACTTCCAGAGCACCGGCCTCGTGCCCAGCAGCAAACTGACTTCATTTACTCCCCCAACAGCGCAATAGAGTAGGTCTCATGATGAACTCGATTTTTATAGAGAAGGAAACTGAGGCACAGAGCAGTTAAGTATCTAGCAATGGTCATACTGCTGGGATGTGGTGAAGCCTGGATTTGAATCCTGGCAGCTTGGCTGGGGAGCTCAGGTTCTTAATCACGACCCTTCTTTTTCCTGAAAAGCCTTGCCTAGTACTCCCTGCTTTTTCCTCCCACCAGCGTTAGTAGCGTGGGCTCCACCTTGAACTATGGTTTCCTTCTGCACTGATGATCCATGGGATGGCAATGGTCCATTTTCCTGTCTGTCCCCTCAACCAAAATGCTAGTACCTTGAGAGTTGGGGTTGTGCTCGTCCCTGTGACCCTGAGGCTAGGGCAGTGGCCAGCACATTGTAGTTGATTAGTAAATATGTGTCAGGTAAATATCAGAATAAACAAATGTTGCCTCTTTCCATCTGTGACCCTTAGCAGTGCCCAGGCAACAAATCTGCCCTCCCCTCTGTTCTCCTTCCCACCCTCTCTCTCCCCCTCCTCTTTCTCTCCTCCAGTAGGTCTGGGACCCCTTTCCTCCAGGTCCTGCACCTCGAGGAAGAATTTAGCAGACGCTGAGCACAGCCCTGCCCTGTGCCCTATGACCTGACTTGACTGACAGCAACACCATGGAATGTGCTTTCCATGTCTATCAAGACTTTTTATTCTGTAATATAGAGAAGCAACTGGTATCTCAGCTTCCAGGCTCGCCTTCTCAAAGACTCTTCTTTCTTGGGCTTCCTGCCCAGCTAAGTCTCCCTCACAGCTGCTCTCTCCCTCCCTCTTTCCTCCTGACTCAATCTCTTTATTCCTCCTTCCTTTCTGCTCACATCCCTGTATTCTCTACACCTCCTTCCCTTCCCCCTTTGTCTCTCTAGGTTTTCCTCCCTCCTTCCTTCTCTCCTTGTGCTTAGTCTTTCTCATTCCAAACTTCTCTTGCCATCTCCTTCTTCCTTTCTCCTCCCCACCCCACACCCTCCTCTGTCTCTGCCTTCTGGCTTCTCTCTGCCCTTCCCTCTGCCGTGCACTCTCCACTCCTTCCCTCCCTTATACCCCTCTTACTTCTCCCCTCCCCTTCTGCTCCCGCCTTTCTCCTTTCCCCTTTCCCCAAATTCAGCACTATTTAATCACTGGCCTCTCCCATACTCCCTGAAGGAGGTCAGTTAGCTGCCCAGGTTCCCTCCTCTCTGCGTCAGAGCCTCCAGGCTGCCGGGCCTCTGGGCCCTTCCCTCCTGCCTTCAGGACTTGCATCCCCAGGCCCCTCTCTCCTCTGAGTCCTCATTACTGCCTCCTCACCTCAAACCTCCCTGTCCCACCTCCCTCCCCAGGGCTGCCTCCCTGGCTCTGCTGGTAACTGTTTTCCCCAAGTTGCCCCCACAGCTCTGCCTTCCCTAGCTCCCTGCAGTCAGGGAAAAACAACAACAACCAAAACAAAACAAAACAAAACAACAACAAAAAAAAAAACCTGCAGTATTCCCTGAGTAGGGCCCTCAGGCCCTGCCAATACAGGCCCAGGTGCCCCCACCCTCACCATCTGCTGCCCTCAGACAAATCACCAAAATCCTCAAGTCAGAGCCAAAGGGCCCCAGTCAAATTTGGAACGATTCAGGCAGAGGGGCCTCCGCATTCAGTCCTGGCAGCATTTCATTGACAAACAGCATAGCTCCAGATGAATTATTAAATGTGGGCATCTTTCACCAGCAACATTAGGCCCCTGGTTAACTGTCAGCCTCACCCATCCTACCTCTGGGACTTTAGGGCCTAATTGGCTCAGGGAAGGCCAACAGGGTTTCCTGATCCCTTCCCAGCCAGCCACCCTTAGGCAGGGAAGGGCCAGATAAGAGCACCCTGATACCCAACCCCCAACCCCTGCTCCATTCGGCTTGCAGCCTGTCCACTGACACAGGCCCACGGGCAGCCAACCCGAGTCCTGAAAATGCCCCAAATCTGCAGGGAATTAATTATTGTTCCAGCCCTCCTTGGCTTCTGCAAACAGGGGAGCTGCCTGAGGAAGCCACTGTTCCCAGGTCAGAAGCTATCGGGCCTAGAGGTGATGTCACAGCCCACAGGGGGCCGAGAGAGTGAGCACAACAAACGAGATAGAGCCCATACACAAGACCTTCACGCACAGCCTCCTTCAATGAACACTTAACCAATGTGTGCCAGGCCTTGGGTACCAGATATAAATAAATCGTGATCCTTGCCCTCTGGGAGCTGATGGGAGAGAAATACAAGCAAAAAAAAAACTCATTACAATGTGATAAATGTAGTCATAGAAATATGGAATTATGAAAGGAACCATTTACTTACTCAGCACATATTACATGCCATAAACCACTGGAAGCATTTTACATATATTATTTCATTTCAGTTGTTATTTGCTCAAAAGGCATTATTCCTGTTTTACAGATGGAAACTGAAACTCAGTAGTTTTAATAACTTAAATGCTCAGAGACCCACAGCTAAAAGTAGGGCAACTAGGATTTTTGAGCTGCCTAATGAGTCCAAAACTGACTCTACTGCTTCCTGCTGGTATAAGGTACTATGGAAGGCTAACTCTGTTGAGAAATGAGGTGCTAGTGGGCAGACTAGACAGAAGGCTTCAAAGTGAAGGTGAAGCCTGAGATGTTTTCGAAGGATGAACAGGAGTTCCTCTGGCACCCAAAGAGCAGAAAGGCAGACCAGGCCAAGAGAATTGGTGTGTGCAATCTCCTTTGAGTTGTTGTAAATTTTTTCTTTATTTCAGTTTTTTAAAGTTCATTAATTTCTGGGTCATTAAACATTTTAAGTAGCTTAGTGAATATTCAATCCAGAAATTCCCCTAAGGACCCCAACATGATTGGAATCATAAAAAAATGTCTAGTTAGTATTTAACGGTAATATTAGAGTCAACTTTAAAGAAGAAAAGAATCACCCGTAACACCACCATCCTAACACAGCTGTTTATTTCCTCCTTCTTGTTGGTAAATAAGTCATCACTTAACATGGGTGACATGGGGGCTCTGTAAGTGTGTTCTATTAGTGTGACCAAGTGAAAACTCTAAGTGGCTGTTTTTTCATTAGTAAAACACCTCTGTCTGAATCACTATTTTATGTGGAAGATACAATCTAATATCTCTTTAGAAGTCATTCATTTTTTGCTTTCCAAAAAAAGATATGTCCAGTATATGTGAACCCTAAGAAAACCATCTTCACAAAGGAGACACGTCCATACCTGGTAGCCAAGTTCTGAGCCTCCTTCCAAATAGTCTCTTGTACCCCAAACCCTAACCTAGTGTCAAAAACCCCGTGTACCCAGTGTTCCTGGAACACACCAAGTACCTACCCATCTCCAGGGCTGTGCGCTGACTCTTCCCGCTGCCACCAGGGCCTTTCCTCTTCTCTCTCTTTGCTCAGATTTTTCAGCCCCCATTCTTTAGGATCCACATGAAGTCCCAGTTTGTCAATAAAGCCTTTTCAGAGTCCTCAGGACTTTTTCCTGACTCTGAACCCCTCTGGTTCTTATTATCATTGCTTACCACTCTTTGTTTTATGCTGTTGTATCATTTACAGATATGATCTGTTCCCATAACTAGATCTGAAGGTCTTAAAGGCAAGGTCTATGACTGATTCCTCCTCCCCTGGATCCTGCACACAACAGATACTTCACAAATTTTGTATCACCTATGACCAACATCAATGAAGTGATACAAAATACTAGAATTTTAGGCATAAGAGAAGAGCAGGGACTCAGAAGTTAGACTGGCCAGAGTCAATCCTAGCACACCCACTTACTAATGGTGTGACTTGGAAAAGTCTCTGAACCTCTCTGAGCCTCAATTTTCTCATCTGTAAAATGAGGATAATGGGGTAGGGTTATTGAGAGGCTCTAACGATGTAAAATAAAAAGTGTTAAAAGGGCTTAATACAGTGTCTGGCTCATCATAAGTACTGAATAAATCATTAGTGCTATTATTTTTTTTTACTATTACTACTAATAAAATAAAATAAAAAACAGGAGACCAGAGTTAGCTGATTTCAGAGAGCATTAGTTTAAAAGTCATTATCTGTCAATATGATGAAATTATCTGTCAAAAAATTTAACTAGTGACAAGTGAGTGGTTTTGAGCCTGGAGACCTTACACTTAAGTGGAATCCTTAGCTCTTAGATTTCACTATCTAGAGCCAAATATCTGTGACCTCCACTCAAAATTACCGCTCAGAGTTAACTCAGTCTCCTGAAATGTTGGCGCTGCTAATAACTCTAGGGACGACCCCTTGTTCTGAAAACGAGGAAGCAGTGGCCCTGACAGAGTCACCTGGCAGGTAAGTGGCAGAGCCAGGATTTTGAGCCCCAATGCCCTAACCTCCAATTCAGAGCTGGCCTCTGCCACACCACAATGTCTCCACAGAGGAAGAGCAGCTCTCAGGCACTTGTGCCTGTATAACAGGAGTACTGGGATTTTATCTCAAAGTGGGTTTATTCCCCTGAGCTCAATTGAGTGGCAATAGTTATAGACTACAGGAAGAAGAATGCAACTTGCTCCATAGCTTTCACATGTAATAAAATTCTGTTGCTAAAACCTTTTGGCCTCCTTCAATGGCTGCTATCTAAACACTCCATTTTCTCAATGTGAGAATAATTAATGGTCAAGAAAGCTAAACAACTGCAGTGTGCATCTTAAATGTTCATGCTCAGCATTCGAATCCAGCCTCTACTGTGGGACTCAAGTAATCTCACTGCTTTAAAAGGTAGCGCTGGGGAACATTAAAGAGCCACCAAGCCTCTTGGGATTCATATGTAGAGACACTTTGTGTGTAAAAGCAAACAGGATGGGCGGGGGGAGGAAGCCTACAGAGAAGCATGCCGTGCTCCTGTCACGTTATGGACTCAAATATATCGTCTCTCGCTGCTGTGGTTTCATCTAAAAGGAAGGCAAAGAAGGTACTCAATAAATATTTGTTGAGTGAATGACTGATTACCAAAGGTGTAATTCTGTAATCACCCCCAGCACCATCAGTCACTTCTGAGCAAATAAAATTTCACAAACAGAATCATCATCTACCTGGCTTACAGGGCAGAGCTTGGCTCCTATTTCAACATTCTGGGGCTTTCTCAGATAACAGATTGTAGGAGTTTCTGGCATGTAGAACTCACAATAAACCTGGCCCAGTGGTAATTCTTGCCTGAATCAAATTTAACCATCATGATGGCCCCCAGAAAGGCTCTTGGCAGGGAGGGTCATCACTGCAGAGCAGAAACATGCCTTGACTGATAACCAAATTTGAAGCCTGGACTAGACCAGCTTAAGTTCCCTTCTGTACTTCATATACTGTTAATTCAGCCATAACTTTTATCCTGAGAACCAAGCAGGTCTGCTTCTGGCTGAGTGTGACCTTATCACAAGCCTCACCCTTACCTTGCCCCACACATGTGACTTCAGAGCCGTTAACTCATGGCTCATGG
Source organism: Cabassous unicinctus (assembly GCA_029593785.1). NCBI lineage: Eukaryota > Metazoa > Chordata > Mammalia > Cingulata > Chlamyphoridae > Cabassous > Cabassous unicinctus. The sequence continues at coordinate 7,330 of JAQZBX010070193.1, forward strand.
CTCACAGCTGAGTATCAACATAGCTGAAAGAATAATGCTGTGTGCTGATACTCTACATTGGATAACACTGCAGGGTGCCGAATCCACAATGCCACCTCCTCTAGAAATAGTGATGTTTAAATTCCTCCCAAGCAAATCCCAGATGGGCCCATTTATTGAGTACTTACTATGTGCTAAGGGTTTTGCCAAGCATTCTATAGGCATTACCTTATTTTATTCTCTGATAGCCATATGAGGTGGATTTTATTATGCCCATTATATATGGAAGGAAATGGAAGCTCAAAGTAAAGTGATTGGTCCAGGGTCATACAACTACTAAGTGGCAGAGCTAGGATTAGTGCTCAAATCTGTCTGATTCCAAATCCCAAAGTCATAGCCAATGCACTCTATGGCAAAGTGTTCCCAGGCCTCTGTCATGTTGGATTTCATTGGTGAAGCCCAACATGGCACACCCATGAAAACCAAGCATGCAGGACTGGAGATGGCTGGAACTGGTCCTAGCCTAGCTTCATTTGTCCATCCGTTCACTCATCCAGCAGATGCTGATCCCTACTGAGGAGTCAGTAATAAATAGTATAGCGCTTTGGCTGTTTGCATGAGGATGAGGAAGACAAAGAAGACTTTTTCTGGAGGCTGCTCAGTCTGCAGCCCAAGTGCATTCACTTTTATCTCAAGGGGTCATCTTTGCAGGGATTTCTGGGGTTGGACAAGTTGGGTCTTGGAGACAGGGTCACACAAAGGCCAGAGCACAGGGTCAAGTGCTGCTGTTGATCCCCTGCTAGGTTTTGAACCCAAGGGATCTTCAAAAGCAGAGTTATCCAAAACTTCTCCTCTCCACCTCTCTGGAATTGCTTTTTGGCTACAGCTTCTAATGACTCACCTGTAGCAATATTTCTGGAGCCACCGCAATTCAAATGAAAGTATTTGGTATTTCTTCAGTTACTGGCTTAACCTGATATAGAAGGGCTGGAAGACTTCTGAACAAATTCTGGTTAATGTGCCCGAACACCCCCTAACATTTTCCACACAGTAAACATGTTTTCCTTCTCATGAGAAACCAGTGGGATTAGACAATTGTTACTGACCCTTGTGCTTAAGTCACATCAAGTCTGTGTGCACCCTTCAGAACACTCTACTTCTTGCAATAAATGGAACTTGAAGTGGTTGCAAGATTTCTGTAATAATTTCTTGCATCCAGAAATTATATTTGCTTGTACTTTAAATATTTTTTTAAAAATAGATAAAGTACCCTTATTGGAAATGCTTAATCAAACAAAGGAATACTCCAATTTCTTCCCCAGGAGAGGTACCCAAAGGACCTTGATAGTGCTCAAAGACCTTGACCAAGGGCTGCAGGCAAATCACTTCTATATTCACCCACTAAGACCAAATGAACCTTTCCCGCTAAGGGGTCCTAGACTCTTTGAACTTCCAGAACAACCCCACCTTTAGTAAAGGGCTGAAATACAATGCAGGTCATAATCTGAATGTTGCTTGGCAATGCTTTCCATAGAGAATAAAGGTAAACAAAGAATATTCCTTTGCTATCTAGGTGGTGACATGCTAAAGTAACCATATCATTCCTTTATTAAAAAAGAATCTGGGTTGGCCTAGCCAAGAAAAGGAACATCTAATATTGGCAAAGCCCTAACCTTTTGTCAGTCAAAACAGCCTTATGGACACTGATGGGGAAATTGTATTATGAATGCTGTAGGATGATAGACTTCAATTTTATTATTTTACTGGTTTATTGCTGGTTAAGGTAAGGTGCCCCAGTGGATTTTGCCCCTACAAAATATGTGAAATCTGTTCATCCCCTGCCTATTTGCTGCTACTCAAAAATAGTTCCCAACTCAAGCCATGCAGGAGGCCTGCCCTGACTTGTATGCTGGGTATTTTCTTGGGTAGGGTGCTCCCTCTAAACCTTGGACATGCAGCATTAATGGCCTGATTTAACACCAAAAAATCAGGATAGCAATAGCCACCTGGGAAAAAAAAAAAAAAAAAAGTCCTTTGCCCATTAGATGAGAAAGTGAATGGAAAATAGGAATTGTCAAATGATTTTTCAAGGACAGCTCAACTGTCAACCAGGTGACCTTTTCCAGGAAACTATAAATTTGTACAAGTTCTGGCTTACTGCTTTTGTGTAAAGTAACAATATACTACTGATTTTTCTTTGCTATTTCTCTACCAGCTATTAAAAAAAGGAACAAGATTGCATATGGTGGTACAGCCTTTCTGGGGAGCAAAGCCCCTTCTAAAATTAATCCTAAGAAATTATCTGCAGCTGTGTACAAAGACACATGTTTCCATTGCTATATTGTTTTTTTTTAATAGTATGAGATTTTATTTTTTTTATTTTTAAACAATTTATTGAAGTATATCATTCAGGCATGAACATACATAAACTCTAAGTGCTCTGTAAACATCGTGATCTTTCAAAACAAACATGCATAACATTATACAGGGCTCCCACACATCACCCCCGCCCCCACAAACATCCTGCATTGCTGTGAAACATTTGTTAACAAATCATGAAAGAGCATCGTCAAAGTATTACTACTAACTATAGTCGGAGTCTTCCTCCCCTATACATTTTTTTAAGGATTTATTTATTTATTTATTTATTTTTATCCATTTTTATCACACACACACACACACACACACACACACACACACACACCGTTTTTGCTGTTTCTGTGTCCATTTGCTGGGCAACTCTCTGTGTCCGTTACCTGCCCTCTCTTCTCATCCTTCTCCTCCTGTCTTCACTGGAATTCAATCTTTGGAACTTCCGATGCGGGAGAGAGACGTCCTGCTACCGCCTGCGCCACCTTAGTTCCTGGTTTTTCTGTGCGTCTCATCTTGGTTCTCCCTTGTGTCACTCTCCTGTTATGTCATCATCTTGCTACATGGCTTGCGGGGCCTGGCGGTGTACCCGTGCATGGGGCCTGGCGGCTCACCCACTCACGGGGCTGGTGGCCCACGTGCTTTCTATATTTTTCTGTTTTTTCTTTTTACAAAAAGGTCCCAGGGGTCAAACCCAGGTCCCTCCATATGGCAGACAGATGCCCAACCACCCGAGCCACATCCATCCCCCTGCTATATCTCTTAAGGTTGACCAAAGATACCTAAAGTTACAGTGTTTTCCCATACAGGATGGTCATATAATAAATCAGGCTTAGTTTATCACCAGCATTCTAAAAACCAGACCTAGGGAGAAAAACTAGGTCTGGGAACACACGCATGGTTTCTAATATAGCAAATGTTTAGCCTACCCTGATAATCACAAAATCATATATTATTTTTATTTAACAGAAAAAATGTAAATACATGTGTAAGTAAATTGTGGTCCCTCCATTAGAGAAATGCCAAGTACTCATTTAAAAATCATGTATAATAATATCTAAAAATATGAAAAAATATTCACAATATATTGCTAAGTGTAAAAGGCTTACAAATGGTATGCCCAGTATTATTCCAATTTCATGCATGAAAGAAGTTTATCGCATAAATTCAAGGAAAAAATATTAAGATGGTTTACCCTGGGTTTGTCTTTATTCAATTTTTCTGCAAGAACATTTATTTTATTCTTGTAGTTTTAAGTACAGTTTTTTTAAGTTACCTAAGAAAAGTAAAGATAAAAACTACAGTAAAAATTTGGAAAGAGGAAGTGTAAGTGAACACTAATATAACTTTAAGCTTTCTGACATCTGTTTTTGTTTGCTAAAAGCTGCTGGGAGCCTAAAACCAGAAATGGGTTGACTTTTACAATAGGGATTTATCAGGTTAAATGCTTACATTTCTGAGCCTGAAAGTGTCCAAATCAAAGCATCATCAAGAGATGCTGTCTCACTGAGTTGCAGCTGTGGGCAATCAGGCACATGGCAGTGTCTGCTCCTCTCTCCCATCTCCTCCAGGCCTCATTGCTTTCAGCTTTGGGCTACTCCATCTGTGGCTCTTCTCTCTCCTGGGTTCATGGATTTCAACTTCTGGAGGCTTCTTTCTGTCTCTGCAGCTTTTTTCTGTGTCTGTGGCTTTTTTCCCCTCCATTTGTAAAGGACTCCAGTAGAGGATTAAGACCAACCCTGGGCTACTTTGCCCTACTGGAACAATTTAATCAAATGACCCTTAACTGATCTAACCTAATCAAAGTTTCACAATAGGTTCAATTTAAGAACATAATTTTCTGGGGTCCACAAAAGACTCAAACCAACACAAATCTAAGGAAAAATGGAAACCTTTCATGTTTCATAGTTTAAGTATTGGGTAAATGTTTATCTTCTAAAGAACACTTTTCTTCATCCCTGCAGTAAACTGTGAGTTAAGCTCTATAACATGAAAATATTTTATATACTGTAAACTATTGTACAGGGTGAAAAAGGGGCAGTGTTGAATTGAAAGTACTGTTTGTACAGGGTATCAGTTGTTTTCACTATGCAGCATACATTTAGCTTTCTTCTGGCAACTACATACTGATTTTCCTCTCTGGAACCTCCTCCATACTCACTCTCAAGAAGTCTATGCAGAGAAAGAGGAAATTCATTCCTAATTGCAGGGGTGGGCATTAACTCAGGCCTGGCCAATCACAGCATCAAATTCCCCAGCCCATTGTGATTGGTTAAGGGACAGACAATGACGTAAACACAGCCAATGAGATGTAATAAAACTTGTGGGCCTGCTGAGAAACACATCATCATTGCAGCTGGACTTAAATCTACCAGCGTCTTCTTGCCTCCACTTAGAGCTTAAAGATGAAGTCAGCTTATGGAAAACTGGTGTCAAGAAATAGAGTGAGATTTGGGCCTAGTGACATTTTATGGGCCACTGGATCAAACCATAAGTGAAGCTCTATCTATTCCTGTGCTTTTTAGTTGTATACACCAATAAATTCCCCTGTTTTTGCTTAAGCCAGGATGGGTTGAGTTTTCTGTTGCTCGCATATTAAAGAGTCGTAAATGATATGATCTCAAGTTAAAAACCCATTTTCAGATCCTAACAGGATAGTTAAACACACCTTTTTTTATTAGAGTAGTTATAGGTTTACAGAAGACTCATGCAGAAACTATATAGTTCCCATATACTCTCTGTTTTCTGTTTTTTTTTACCCGGAGGTCCCGGGGATCTAACCCAGGTCCCTCCATAAGGGAGATGGACATCCAACCATTTGAGCCACATCCATCCCCACCCCATATATTCTATTAACAACTTGCATTGGAGTGGAGCATTTGTTATAACTGATGAAAGAATATTATTATAAATGTACTATTAATTATAATCAGTGGTTTACATTAGGATTCCCTCTTTGTGTTATACTATCCTATGGTGTATTTTTTTTTTTATTTTTATTCCAGGACCCTTTATATACCTAAAATCTCCCTTTATCCATATTCAAAGATATAATTTGGTACTGCTAATTACATTTACAATGTTGTGCTACTATCACCACCATCCATTACCAAAATGTTTCCATCACCCCAAATAGTAACTCTGTACAATTTAAATATTAACTTCCATTCCCTACCTTGCCCCCAGCCCCTGGTAACTTAATATTCCAGTTACTGACTCTATGAACTTGCTCATCCTAATTATTTCCTATCAGTGAGATCATACAATATTTGACCTTTTGTGTCTGGCTTATTTCCCTCAACATGCTGTCTTCAAAGTTCATCCATATGCAAATATCAGAACTTCATTCCTTTTCAGAGATGATTAATATTCCATTGTATGTATATACCATATTTTGTTTATCCATTCATCAGCTGATGGACACTAGTGTTGCTTTGATCTTTCAGTAATTGTAAATAATGGTGCTATGAACATTAGTGTGCAAAAATCGGTTCACATCCCTGCTTTCAATTCTTTGGGGTGTATACCTAGAAGTGGGATTGCTGGGTCATATGGTAATACTAAATTTAACTTCCTGAGGAACTGCCACCCTGTCTTCTACAGCGGTTGCACCATTTAACATTTCCAACAAAAATGAATGAGTATTCCTGTTTCTCCACATCCTATCCAACACTCATAATTTTCTATTTTTGTTAATAGTAGCCACTCTAGTGGGTGTGAAATGGTATCTCATTGTGTTTTTGATTTGCATAACCCTAACAGCTAATGATGATGAGCTATTTTCTCGTGTGCTTTTGGCCATTCATATATCTTCTGTGGAGAAATGTCTGTTCAAGTCTTTTGCCCATTTTTCTATTGTGTTGTTTGACTTTTTGTTATCAAGTTGTAGGATTTCTTTATATATTTTGGATATAAAACCCTTATCAGAAATGTGATGTCCAAATATTTTCTCCAATTCTATAGGTTGTCTTTTTACTTTCATGATGAAGTCCTTTGATGCTAAAGTTTTTTATTTTGATAACGTTCCACTTATATATTTTTTCTTTTGTTGCTCTTGCTTTTGGTATAAAGTCTAAGAAACAATTCCCTACACAAGATACTGAAGGAACTTCCTTATGTTTTCTTCAAAGAGTCTTGTAGTTTTGGCTCTTATATTTAGGTATTGATCCATTTTGAGTTAATTTTTGTATATGGTGTGAGATATAGATACAATTTCATTCTTTTTCATATGGATATCCAGCTTTCCCAGCATCATTATTTTTTATAAAATTTTGTTAAAGTATATCATTCATACATGAGCATATATAAACAATAAGTGTATAGTAAAAGTTGTGAACTTACAAAACAAACATGCATATCATCATACAGGGCTCCCGTTCATCACCCCACCACCAAAACTTTGCATTGTTGTGAAATATTTTTTACAAACTATGAAAGAGCATCGGCAAAATATTACTAACTATAACCCATATCTTACATTTGGTGTATATTTCCCTACCCACCCGATTATTCATACCCTGTATTAGTATTATATATTTGTTATAGTTCATGAGAAAAGTTCTCATATTTGTTCTGTTTATCACAGTACATCTTCTACCACTGGATTCCCTGTGTTATACAGTCCCATGCTTTGTACAATCCATTCAATGTGTCCACTCATTGGTTCTAATTTCCATCACATAGTCATGTTGTCATTACCTCAGTCAATTTTAGAATGTTTTCATTACTCCAAAAGGAAAAATCCCATACCACCTTATACACCTCTATTGTTGTCGCTTAGGATTGATATAATACCTTCTTTGCCATGGCTACAAAAATATTACCATATTACTGTTAACTATCATCCATAAGTTACATTAGTTATAATTTTCCCATGTATCACCATATTCTTAATACTTTGTAAAAGAACATTCTTATATTTATACTAGTACCCACAATCTTCATCCACCACCAAAATCACTGTTATATGATCCCCAGATTATTCTCTAGCTTCCTTTAATTGATATTTACATCCACAGACTACCCCTTTCAGCCACAATCGCGTTTATAAATCAGCAGTGTTAGTTATACTCACTATGCTACCATCACCTCTATCCATTTCCACACTTTTACAATCAACCTTATTAAAAATTCTACATGCATTAAGCATTAGCTCCCATTCTCAACCCATATTCTATCTCCTAGTAACCTATTCTCTAGAGTTTACCTAGATGCGTTTACTCATCGTATTTACTTCATATTAGTGAGGCCATACAATATTTGTTCTTTCATGTCTGGCTTATTTCACTCAACATAATATCCTCAAGGTTCATCCACGTTGTCATATGCATCCCGGTTTCATTTCTTCTTACAGCTAAATAGTATTCCATTGTATGTATGTACTGTGTTTTGTTTATCCATTCATTGGTTGATGGACACTTGGCTGGTTCCATATTTTAGCAATTGTGAATAATGCTGCTATGAACATTGGTGTGCAAAAGTCAGTTTGCATCCTTGCTTTCAGTTCTCCTGAACATATTCCTAATAATGGGATTGCTAGATCATATGTCAGTTCTATACTCAGCTTCTTAAAGAACTGCTAAACTGTTTTCCACAGAAGCTGTTCCATTTTACAATCCCACCAACAGTGAAGGGGTGTTCCTACTTCTCTGCATCCTCTCCAGCACTTGTAGTTTTCTGGGTTTTTTAAATAATGGTCATTCTATAAGGTGTGAAATGGTATCTAATTTTAGTTTTGATCTGCATTTCCCTAATAGCTAGTGATGTTGAACATTTTT
>JAQZBX010070194.1:0-15456 GCA_029593785.1 Cabassous unicinctus
AAAAACAACCTATGGGATGCCACAAAAGTGGTACTGAGAGGGAAATTCACAGCCTTAAATGCATATATCAAAAAAGAAGAAAGAGGTAAAGTCGAAGACCTAACTGAACACCTGGAGCAATTAGAAAAAGAAAAACTAACCCCAAAGGAAGTAGAAAGTAAGAAATAACAAAGATTAGAGCAGAACTAAATGAAATAGAAAATAAGAAATCAATAGAAAAAATAAACAAAACCGAAAGCTGGTTCTTCAAGAAGATCAATAAAATTGACAAACCACTAGCTAGGCTAACAAAGAAAAAGAAAGAGAGAATGCAAATACAAATAACAAGAAATGAGGAAGGGGATATCAACACTGACCCTACAGAAATAAAGATTATCATAAGTAGGTACTTTGAAAAATTATGTGCCAACAAGATGAACAATTTAGAGGAAATGGACAAATTCCTAGAAACTCACAAGTAGCCTACATTGAGGAAAGAAGAAATTGACGAACTCAACACACCAATCACAAGTAACGAGATTGAATTAGTCATCAAAAACCTCCCAACTAAAAAAAGCCCAGGACTAGACAGCTTCACAGGTGAGTTCTACCAAACATTCCAGAAAGAATTAACACCTATCCTGCTTAAACTCTTCCAAAAAATAGAAGTAGAAGGGGCATTGCCTAACTCATTCTATGATGCCAATATTGTGTTAATACCAAAGCCAAACAAAGATGCCACAAGAAAGGAAAATTACAGACAAATCTCTCTAATGAACCTAGATGCTAAAATACTCAACAAAATACTTGCTAATCATATTCAACAACACATCAAAAGAATTATACACCATGACCAAGTGGGTTTCATCCCTGGTATGCAAGAATGGTTCAATATAAGAAAATCATTCAATGTTCTATACCACATAAACAGATTGAAAGGAAAAAAAATCAAAATCATCTCTTTAGATGAAGAAAAAGCATTTGACAACATAAAGCACCATTTCCTGACAAAAACAGTATGAAAGATAGGGATAGAATGAAACTTCCTCAATATGATGAAGGGTATATATGAAAAACCCACATCAAACATCATATACAATCGCAAAATCCTAAAAGCTTTCCCTCTAAGATAGGGAACTAGACAAGGATGCCCACTATCACCGCTCCTTTTTCACATTGTGTTAGAAGAACTTGCTCTAGCACTTAGGCAAGTAAAATATATAAAAGGCATCCAAATTGAAAGGGAAGAAATAAAAACTTCCCTATTTGCAGATGACATGATCTCATACATAGGAAGCCCTGAGAAATCTACAACAAAGCTTCTAGTGCATATAAATGCATTCAGTAAAGTTGTAGGTTATAACATAAATGCACAAAAATCATTAGCATTTCTGTACACCAATAATGAGCAATCTGAGGAGGAAATCAGGGAAAAAATACCATTTACAATAGCAATTAAAAGAATCAAATATCTAGGAATAAACTTAACTAAAGATGTGAATGACTTATGTGCAGAAAATTACATAACACTGATAGAGGAAGTCAAAGAAGACTTAAATAAATGGAAGAATGTTCCCTGTTCATGAATAGGAAGACAAAAAATCATTAAGATGTCTAAGCTACCCAAACTCATATAAAGATTTAACACAATCCCAATAAAAATCAACACAGCATTCTTTATTGAATTGAAAAAACTAACTATGAAATTTATTTGGAAGGGCAAGAGGCCCTGAATAGCCAAAGACATATTGAAAAAGAAAAATGATCAGAGGAATCAAACTACCTGACTTTAAAACCTACTACAAAGCTACAGTGGTCAAAACTGCATGCTATTGGCACAAAGATAGACATACTGACCAATGGAACCAAATCAAGAGTTATGAAATAGATCTTCGCATATACAGTCATCTGATATTCGACAAGGCCACTAAGCCCACTCAACATGGAGTAAATGGCCTCTTCAACAAATATTGCTTGGAGACCTGTATATCCAGATCCAAAAAAATTAAAGAGGAAAACCATCTCATACCTTATACAAAAATTAAATCAAGATGAATCAAAGATCTAAATATGAAAGCCAAGACCACAAAGACCATGGAAGATAATGCAGGGAAACATCTACAGGACCTTGTAATAGGAAATTGTTTCATAAACTTCGCACCCAAAGCACAAGCAGCAAAAGAAAAAAATAGACAAATGGTACCTCCTCAAAATTAAAAACTTTTGCACCTCAAAGGAGTTTGTCAAGAAAGTGAAAAGGCAGCCTACCCAATGGGAGAAGATACTTGGTAACCATATATCTGATAGGAGTCTATTATCTATCATATATAAAGAAACCCTGCACCTCAAAAATAAAATAGAACAACCTATTTAAAAAATGGGCAAATGATTTGAATAGACACTTCTCCAAAGAAGAAATACAAATTGCTAAAAACGCACATGAAAAGATGTTTAACATCACTAGCTATTAGGGAAATGTAAATCAAAACTACAATGAGATATCATCTTACACCCATTAGACAGGTGGCTATTAAAAAACCACCTGTGTTGGAGAGGATGCGGAGGAACAGGAACACTCATCCACTGCTGGTGGGAATGTAGCATGTTGCAGCCATTGTGGAAGACAGTTTGGTAATTCCTCAAAAAACTAACTATAGATCTGCCATATTATCCAGCAACTCCACTGCTGGGTACATACCCAGAAGAATTGAAAGCAAGGACACAAACAGATATATGCACACCAATGTTCATAGTGGCATTATTCACTATTGCCAAAAGTTGGAATCAACCCAAATGCCCATCAACAGAAGAATGGATAAACAAAATGTGGTATATACATACAATGGAGTATTACTCAGCTGTAAGAAGGAATACAGTACTAACACACAGGACAACATGGATGAACCTTGAGGACTTTATGTTGAATGAAGCAAGCCAGGCATTGAAGGACAAATATTACATGACATAACTGATATAAATTAAGGAAACTGAACAGACTCATAGAGCTAGAGTCTGGAAGATAGGTTTATAAGAAATAGAAAGGGAGAAGTTTGTCAGCCAATGTCCATATGGGTGAAATCTATGACAAGGTGGAAGCATGTAGTTGTGCAGTGAATGGATATGCCAGGGGTATAGTGATAATATTGGGTTGGGTGGTGCAGGTTTGACAGGGGTGCAGGGTGGGGAGAATGGGAAGGGTGGGTTGGATGGTCCATTGAACTGGAGGAATTATTGGGGGAGGGAGCAGGTGAACACTGAAGATTGGTAGGTACATGGTTGAAATTACAATGTTGGGAATGCTTATTTGGCAATATGACAAGGAAGGGTTACTGATTTATGATGTTGGATGGGGGCATTCAGGCCAAGGCACACCTGGGCTAGGCATCTAGGGAGCATGTGAGTGATCATTTTGGCATAGTGTGTTGCATCAGTACGTAGAGACCCACATAATGAGCAGGAAGGTGTTGGACTCCCATCCTAGGGCAGAGTGTTATGTTCTCAAATAGAGGGACGGGATTCACTTGAAACCATCAGTGGTGCCTCATAGGAGAGGACAGATCAGTGTGTCAAGTCCTCAGTGAAGATGCAAGTAACTATGAATCTTGTCCTTCAAGGAGTGAAGCCTGGTGGTTGCCATGGACCTGAAGGGGAGGGGGAGGGAGGAATAAAATAGCTGGAACAGAGGGCAATTTGGGGGTGATGGAAGTGTTCTGCATGATCTTGCAAAGATGGATACAGGCCACGTTAAATTTTATCAGATCTTATAAAAATATATGGTCCAAAATGTAAACCACAATTTGAACCACTGACCATGGTTAGTAGCTATACTTCAATATTTGTGCACCAATTGCAACAAATGTATCATCCACATATAAAAGGTTATTGATGGAGGAAAGGGGTAAGGGGGAGGATGTTGGGTATATGGGAATCCCCTGTATTCTGTATGTGAGTCTACTGTGACCTATAAGTTCTTTGAAGAAAAAAATGAAAAAAAAAATTAAAAAGTAAGACACTGGGGGAATAAATGGAAGAAAACGTCACTGTACACACAGGACAACAATCTTACAGTGATGAAAGGCAAAATGTAAAAAAAAAAAAAAAAAGTTTTTTTTTCTTCAAATATTTTTTCATTATTTTTTAAATATTCCAATTTTTAAAAATATTATTTTATTTTTACTTTTTATTAATTTTTTCTGTATTTTACTTCTTATGTATAAAACTATTATTACTATTTCATTTTCTTATTGTATGTGGCTATGTTATTGGCTTCATTTTTGAAGAAGTTTTAGATCACAGAAAGATTACAACTGTGACAGGGGAGGATCTTCAGTGTGGGGTGTCAGTGAGGGGGGATACATGGGAGGAAGTTCACCTGGGTATGCATATAAATGTGTTCAAATGTTCATGGGGCATTGTGATGGTGGGTGGAGAGTCACACAATAACCAAATTCCCATCCTGGGAAGCTCTGCCACATTCTCTAATGGAACAACAAGAATGTCCCAAGTATAGGGACAATGACTTGTGAAGGAGGATGATTCATTGAAGGACCCTTGATATTGATGACTATTGTTATGAGACTTTGCTCTTGAAACTGAAACTTAGCCTAGTGACATCAGGTGTCTAAGAGTTACCTACGGGGAGCCTCCTTGTTGCTCAAATGTGGACTCTCTCTAAACTGAACTTGGTATATAAAAGCAATAACTTTCCCCCATCATGGGACATGACTCCCGGGGATGAGCACCCCTGGCACTGAAGGATTGCTACCGAGTACCAACAAACAATGCATCTAGAAAAAAACAAACAAACAAACAAACAAATAAATGCCTTGACGAAAAGAGGGAAAAGCTAAAGACAAATGAGTCTGTATGGCTAAGAGAATTCAAAGTGAGTCAGGAGGCCAATCCAGAGGTAGCGCTTATGCACATCTCAATAGGATCTCATTGACAGCCAAAGGAGATACGACCTCAAATAGTGAAGCTCCTCAGGGATATGGAGACATCCAGACACTACCGTCAGGACAGACAGCTAAGGAATTTGCTGCCTTGCCAGTGGGCCCTAATCTGGTATATATGCTCCCCAGTGTGACTGAGTTAGACTCAGCAGTGGTTCCCGTAGCATGACTCTTCTGTCCTTCTATTTGAACCCTAAATTAGTACTAGAGTTGGTAGGTATACATACAAGAGACTTAAATCTGGGTTGTACATGTGCCAGCTGAGCCCTGAATCTCAATGGAGTTGCAACACCTACTCTCTAGTTCAATGGACTCACCCAGGAGATGATGGACAAACAACATACCAAGGAACCGAGAGGGCCTACAACTGCAAGTCAGAGAGTCCCATCTATTAGATTACGGGATCAAAGCCCCCCTCAATTAATGGTGCAGTGGGCATCACCATCAAAGAGTCCTCATGATTGGAAAATGAACTATAGACTAAAATAAACTTACTAGAATTCTACTATAGACTACTTGTGATTCTAGCAATGGAAGAAATACCATTGTTGTGGAGGCAATGACCCATGGATGTTCTGGGGTTAGAGAGAGGGAAAAACAAGTGTAATAGGGGGGCATTTTTAGGACTTGGGAATCATCTGAATGACATTACAATGACAGATACAGGCCATTATATATCCAGCCATAACCTACAGATTTAAATCAGGGAGAGTGTAAACTGCAATGTAAACTATAATCCACACTTCGTGGCAAAGCTCCAAAATGTGTTTATCAATTGCAATTAATATACCAAACTGATGAAAGATGTTGCTAACATGGGAAAATGTGGGAGGTGTGGGGAGCGGGGCTTATGGGAATCCCCTAATATTCTCTGTAACATATGTAATTGAAGTATCTTTTAAAAAATAAAAAAAAGTGGGGAAAAAAAGAAGTTGAAATTTAGAGTTAATAAGTAACTAATAAAGGTTCACCACTTAGTAAGAAACAGAGCACGACTGGAATCTATGTCTGATTTCAAAGTAAATCTTCTATTTAGACGGTTAATTCTGCTGTTTGGATTCAATATTTCAGGATCTTATTGAGTTGTTTTGGTTTAAAAGATCGTAAGTTTTCACTCAGATACATGGAATTAGAAGTATGTTTTAAAATTCAATTTGGATAAATGGGATTAAAAGTCAGAGAAGTAGTATAAGCTGGAACTACTCTGAGACTCTTATAGATGCTACTTGTAGAATTGGGCATGGATGGAATTGTTTTAGAAAAAGGTAAAAGGGAGAGAGGAGAATATCCATTCCAAAAACATGTTATAAATACCTACTATATGTCAAACATTATACTTAATGCTGAGCAATTAATTACACAATGAGCAAGACAAATCAAGTCACTGTCCTAAATATGCTTATAATTTACTATTGGTAGAGAAAAAATAAAGACATAATGAAATTAATAGATAGGATATATTCATATAATGATGAAAACTATGAAGAAATTCATATGGTACAAGGCAATAGGTTGTGACCAGGTGTGAGAAGGTTGCTTTGGATACAGTGGTCAGAAAAGAAAGCCTGACACATGCAAAATGGAAGAGCAGAATTTTTACACTCCTCTACTAGACAAATAAAAGAAGTGGAAAAAAAGATAAGTGGATTAGCTAAATGGTCTGGAACCAGAATGGACATTTAGAATTACATGAATGCCAGAGAAAGTAAGAGGCAGTCCTGAGCTCAGCTTTTATAAATGAAAGCATGGACCAGTGACCAGCCCCCCTTGTTCAGATGGATTTCTGGAGCAACCAGCTAGGCCAAGGGTTGGAAGAGGAAACCACCTTCTCTAAAAAGTTGAGGTTGAGAGTTGATTTTGGTCTGGGGAAACCCTAAAGGATGGCTTCAGTTTCGGCCTTCTGGATAAAAACTCTTCCAGCCTTCCATCAGCATACACCTCGACAAAAAGTGCTAGTGCAGCTTCTTTGGCTGTTTTTTGTTTTCCTTCTATGTATAGGTATTTGCTTGTCTGGCAAATGCCTGAGGTCACAGCATAGACTCTAGCCTTGGTTTGAGCCCTCACCCAAGCAGCCCCAGCAGTGACTTCTGTCCTCATAATAGCAACAACCAGGACTTAAGACTTAGTGCACTTGTTCTTTTGTTTTAGTGGGTTGTGTAGTCTGGTGGATCCCTGAGGAATCAAGACAGAAACTCTCCTTGATTTCTCTCAGAAGTGGTATCTTTTGGCCTTCTACCAGCATCTACAGTTACATAAGGAGACAGTACATTTGTTTTTCTTAATTTTATGGCTGGTTTTTGTTTTCTTATTTTTATTTCTCTGTTATATTTTTTTTCTGGTGGATCCCTGAAGATGAGCAGGTATGCTTGCCTTAGTATAGGCCTCAAAAGCAGCAGCTTCTGCCTTCCCACTGACACAAAACAAGGCACTTGGAGAGGCAGTACACTTCATTAATTTTTTCCTGGTTCATAGTTTTCTTGGATTTTTTTTGTGGGTGTTTTGTTTGTTAGTGTTTCTCCCCCCTTTCTTTCCATTTTTCCCTTTTTCTGTTTTATTTTTCCCCATCTTGCTCTTGGTCTGGAAGACTGAAGAGAGAGAACAACATAATACTCAGAATGTCCAATTCTCAACAACAACAAGAAAAATTACAAAACATACAAGGAAATAACAAAGTTTGGTCCAGTCAAATATTAATAAAGAATTTGATGGAAAATATTCCAGAGGAAGTGCAGTCTCTGTAATTACTAGCCAAAGATCTTAGAACAACTCCTTTAAATAGGATCAGCAAACTAAAGGAAAACACAGGCAAAGAACTAAAAGAAATAAGGAAAACAAGACATAAACAAAATGAGAATTTCAATAATGAGATAGAAATTATAAAGAACTAAATTGAAAATTCTGGAACTCAAAAATACAATGTATATGTTGCCCAGATCCATGATGTAGAACTTCTTATTGGTCTTGATTTTTCCAGGACAAAGAATAGTCTATATCTGAGATTTTGCAACTGAAGATATATTTACCTACATTTGAAGCCCTTATTTAATATGTTAAATTTGGCAAAATGTGAAAAAAATACAGTAATTTAAGTGAAAAATTCAGTGGAATGGGTCAAGAGCAAATTGAAGGAAGCAGAAGAATGTATCAGTAAACTGAAATTCAAAACAATTGAAATTTTTCAGATGGAGGAGCAGAAAGAAGAAAGAATGAAAAAATGAACAAAGGCTGAGGATCTGTGAGACACCATCCAGAATACTGATATGTGCATTATAGAAATCTCTAAAGGAGAAGACAGAGATACAAGATCATAAAAAAATTTTGAAGAAATAATGGCAGAAAACTTTCCAAATCTGATGCTATTAATACACAAACTAAGATGTTCCATAAATGATATAGACCAAGGCACATTATGATCAAATTGACCAATGACAAGGATAAAGACAGAATCTTTTTTAAAAAAGCAAGAGAGAAGCAACATGGCACATATAAGGGATCTTTAGCACAATTAACATCCATTTCTCAGTATAAACTATGGAGGCCAGAAGGCAGTGGGAGGACATATTTGAAGCACTGAAAGGGAAAAAAAACAACAACTATTATCAGAGAATACTATAACCAGAAAAGTTGTCTTTAAAAATGAGGGTGAATTGAAGATATTTCTGGACAAACAAAAACTGAAGAAATTCATTACCAGACTTGCCTTATAGGAAGGGCTAAAGGGAGTCTTTCAGGTTGAAAGAAAAAGGCATTAGACAATATCTTGATACTGGGTGAAGAAATAAAGATCTCAAGTATAACTAGCAACATAGGTAAATAAAAGGCAGCATTATTTGATTTGTCATTTGTAATGCTGTCTTTAGCTTCTTATAAGGCTTAAAATTAAAATACATTAAAAAAACAAGTATAAATCTTTTTTTACTAGGTGAACAATGCACAAAGATACAATTTGCATCAAGAACAACATAAAAGGGAGGGATGGAGGATATAGCTACTATGCCTATAGGGGCTATTAAAGCCAAAATGAAATCAACACAAACTACATTGTAATAGATTTAGTATGCTCTATGTAATCCTCATGGTAACCACAAAGAAAACACCTAAAAAGTTCTATGCAAAAAGAAAGAAAAAGAAACTTACAATGTCTCATTATAAAAGAGCACTTAAACCAAAAGGAAAACAGTAATGGAGGAAAGGAGGGACAAAAGAGCTACAAGACTTCCAAAAATCAATTAACAGAATGGTTGAAGTAGAACTTTCCTTATCAGTTATTTCCTTAAATGCAAATGTACTAAACTTTCCCTCTAAAGATAGTGATTGGCAGAATGGATAAAGAAATATGGCCTAACTAATGCTATTTTAAAGAGAGCCACCTTAGATCCATGGATAAAAATAGGTTGAAAGTGGAAGGATGGAAAAAACATTTCATGCAATTAGAAATCAAAAGAGAATGTCAGTGACCAAATTAATATCAGAAAAAGCAGACTAAGTCAAAAAATGATACAAGATACAAAGAAGGACATTATATAATGATAATAGGGTTAATTCATAGGAAGATTAACAATTATAAATATATAGACACCTAATAGCAAGGCTCCAAAATATATGAAGGAAGCATTGACAGAATTGAAGAGTGAAATAGTCCTACAATAACAGTTGGAGATTTCAATACAGTATTTTCAATACTGGATAGAACCTCTAAACAGAAGATCAATAATAAAATAGAGGACCTAAACAACATGGTAAGCCAACTAGATATAACTGACACATATAGTGCACTTTACTCAAACAAAACAGAATACACATTCTTTCCAAGCACACACAGATCATTCTCTAGGACATGTCAGAGTACAAGAAAAGACTCAATAAATTTAAAAATATTGAAATTAAAAAAGTAACCTCTTTGACCACAAAAGAATGAAGTTAGAAATCAATAACTGAAAGAAAATTGGAAAATTTACAATATTTGGAAATTAAGCAGCACATTCATAAACAATAAACAGGTTAAAAAAGAAATGATAAGGGGAATTAGAAAATACTTAGAACAAATGAAAACAAAAATACAGCATATCAAAAGTTTTGGGATGCAGAAAGTTAGTGTTCAAAGGGAAATTTATAGAATGATACCTATATTAAAAAAGAAGAAAGATCTCAAATTAATAACCCAATTTTACATCTCAAAAACTAGAAACAAGATCAAAGAAAAATTGAGGTCAGCAGAACAAGGATAATAATTAAGATCAAAGCACAACAAATGAAATAAAAATATAAAAACAATTGGGAGAAGAAACAAAAATTGATGCTTTGAAGAAACTCAATAAAATCTGGCAAACTTTTTGCTAGATTGGCAAAGAAAAAAAAAGAGATAGGAAGAAAATAACTAAAATCAGAAATGAAACTGGTGAAATCACTACCGACTTTACAGAATTAAAAAGGATTTTAAGAGACTATTATGAACAATTGCATGCAAACACACTAGATAATCTAGAAGAAATGGAACAATTCCTAGAAATATGTCAATTACCCAAATTGACTGAAAAAGAAATAGTAAACAGAAACAAACCTATAACATATATAGAGATTAAATCAATAATCAAAGGCCTTACACTAAAGAAAAATCCAGGACCACAGGGTTTCACTGGTGAATTCTACCAAACAATTGAAGAGAATTGATACCAATCTTTCTCACTATTCCAAAGAATTAATGAGATGAGAACATTTCCTAATTCATTTTATGAAAACAGCAGTACTCTGATAGCAGAGCATGGTAATGATACCACAAGTAAAGAGAATCACAGACCAATTGCCCTTAATGAATACGGAAACAAAAATCCTAACAAAATACTAGTAAGCCGAAACCAAAAGCGAACTAAAAAAGAACATACACCCTGAGCAAGTGAGTTTTATCTCAGGAATACATGGGTAGTTCAACAAACAAAAATCAAGCAATGTAAAACACTACATAAATAGAATGAAGGGGGAAAAACACAGGATTATTTCAATAGATGCTGCAAAAGCATTTGACAAAATCCAGTACCCTTTCTTAATTAAAATAAAATCAGAAAAGTTGGAATAGAAGGGAACTTTCTCAAAATGATAAAGACCATTTGTGGAAAACACACAGCTAACATCATATCAATAGTGTAAGACTTAAAGTTTTCCCCCTAAAATCAGGAACAAGACAAAGATGTCTGCTTTCACCACTGCTATTCAAAATTATAATAGAAGTTCTTGATGGAGCAATTAGGTCATAAAAAGAAAAGATTGTATCCAAACTGGAAAGGAAGAAGTAACCCTATCTCTATTTGCATATAACATGATATTATACATAGAAAACCCAAAAGAAACCACAAAAAGCTACAAATGGTAATAAATGAATTCAGCAAAGTGGCAGGATAAAAGATCAATACATACACACACACACAAACAATTCTGTTCTTACCCACAAGCAATGAATAATCCAAAGAGAATTTTAAGAAAACAATTCTATTTGCAATAGCATCCAAAAGGGTAAAGTATCCAGGAACCAAAGAAGTGAAAGACTGGTATATTGAAAACTACAAAAGCTGGCTGAAACAACTTAAAGAACACCTAAATAAATGGCAAGATATTCCTTGTTCATGGATTTGAAGAGTTAACATTATTAATATGTTAACATAAACCAAATCAAAACAAATTCAATGTAACACCTATTAAAATTCCAGCAGGCCTTTTTGCAGAAATAGAAAAAGAGGTGTTCAAATTTACATGGAACTGCATGGGACCCTAAATAGCCAAAATAATCTTTAAAAGGAACAATGTTAGAGGACTCAAACTTCCCAATTTCAAATTGTTTTACAAGGCAACAGTAATCATAATGGTTTAGTAGTGGCACAAAGATAGACAAATAGATCAGTGGAACAGAATTGAAAGTTCAGAAATAGACCTTTTTATCTATGGTCTATTAATTTTGGACAAGAGTGTTAATTACATGCACAGCTTCTCTAATAAAAAATAAATAACTGAAACACTGATATTAAGTTAAATTAAACTATACCAGAGAAGCATTTTTTTATTTACCAAAACTCATTCATTTCCATAGAATTAAGCAGATAAAGAATAGTAGTTCTGTTTCTCTGATCTATTTGTCTATCTTTGAGGCTGTACCAAGGATATTTATCAAAAATCTAGAGCAAATATAATATTTAGTAAGATTTAAGAAATATTTAAAGTAAACTGAAATATTCATCACCATTTTAATGGCACTTCTTGCCAATACAATAAGGCAAGAAAAATGAACGTGTGAGAATTTAAAAAGAAATATAAGTCAGGCTATATTTGCATACAAAATGATTATTTGCGTGAAAAATTTCCAAAGACATCTTTGAGAACTATGAACAGCAACAACACTTATCAAGATTCATAGCAATGTGACAAATATGTGAATATTTCTATAGATAAACTTTACAGATTAAATCACAAAATATTTTTGAAGAACATAAAATATAACTAAAAAATGGAGGATCATACACTTCCTAAGAAGAGATGTCAATTCTCCCTAAACTAACCTATTAAATTCTATGAAATTCTGCTAAATATTTCAGCAGTATATTTTACCAAGGTTGACAAATTGACTCAAAAATTTTTTTTAAATGTTCTAATAATATCCGTGTTAATTTCAAAGAAAATAGCAATGTAGGTAATTCTGCCAATCCAGATAATGATATTATTATAACTCTTTACTCAATAGACAGTATCATATTGATTAAGATATAGACCATTAGACTAATTAAACTAAATAGAAGGATGAGAAACAGAATTGGTACATTTGTCAAGAAAAGAGAACACACTACAAGTATTTATTTCAAACAGACGGTTTTAATACAAATAATTTGTTATGAGGTGTTGTAAGTTTAGAAGTGTAAGAGGGTAGAAGGTTGTCAGCAGAGAGCCAATAGCAGGAAATGGTGGTGGTGCTCTCGGAGCTAGATCTTAGTATCTTTTGCCTGCTTCTGCGTTGCTAGAGATGCTTTTACAGTCAGTTCTGACATCACTGAAAAGATGCCATCTTGACTACACAAAGTGTTCTTCCTCTGAGATATTGGAATCAGGAATCACTTACACCCACTGCCAGTACAGTACTTGGCAACAACTGCCAGGAACTGCCAGGAACAAGCAACCTCTCTCTTCCTCACATCTGATTATTTCAAGTGTCTTCCAATGGCAAAACCTAAAATAAACCCTCTTTCAAGGAAGACTCAAAAGACTCTTTTGAGGAATCCCAACTCCAGCAGTAGAGGTTAGAATACTGGGCAGTTTTGGACAGAGTGATAACCTTACAATTCAAACAGTGGGGAAAAGGAAAAACACCCTATAAGTGGCAATTAGATATCACATAGAAAAATTTCAAACTTTTAAAAGACAATGTAGGCAAAAATCTTTAATTTCTTCGTAACTGGGGGAATTTCCTAGACAAAATATAAAGAAACATAAAAAGTAAAATAAAATATTTATATTTGGGGAAGTGAAGGTGGCTCAAGCAATTAAGTGCCTCCCTCTCACATGGGAGGTTCCAGGTTCAGTTCCTGGTGCCTCCTAAAAAGAAGACAAGCACACAATGAACAGACACAGAGAACAGACAGTGAGTGCAAACAATGGGGAGCCGGTGGGGGGGGGGGGTGGCAAGAAAAAATAAAATAAATCTTTAAAAAAACTTGACATTTGAACACACTGAAATTTTGATGCTCAAAATGTACCATAAAATATGAAAATACCAGCCATAGACTGTGAAATGATACTTGCAAGGCAAATAACTGTCATAGAACTAGTGTCCAAAATATATGGAACTTCCACAAGTCAATATGAGACAACACAATATTTTAATGTAAAAATTAGAAATAATTAACATATTAGGGAAACAGAAAGTCTCATAATCAAAGATAGAGTACTCCAAATAGCTAGTAGTCATATGAGTGAAAATACTAGTAGATGAAATTTCACATTTATAATTTATTTTATGATTAAAAGTTTGACAACTTTTAGCACATTGGATGAACATGTGGAGAAAGAGGAATGCTCATATACTGACAGTCAAATTATAAATTGCTAAAAACAATAAAAGTAAATATGTTCACAACTAAACTCCAACAATTTCATTTCTAGGTAAATATAAGAGTATTACATACATATGCAAAAGAAACCCTTCTCAAAAACGGTCATGGCAGTGTTGTTGGAAATTGAAAAAAGGAAAAAGAAACAATGCAAATTTTCATCAACAGAAGAAATGTTGCAGAATGGCAGATATAATACACAATTTATTTTTTTTCTTAATGCTTGCAAAAATGATATAGTGTATGTAAGAGAATATTAACATTATAGAAATATAATAATTAACATTAGGGTTACATTAAAAGATAATTGAGGTGTTCACCAATAAATTCATGATAATGATTACATTTGGAGAAAAGGTATATAAGATCATAGAGCATTACACTGAATATCCTCAAATATGCCAATAATATTCTAATTTTTTTAAAGTACCTGAATCTAATAAGTACAGTGCTATCACTTGATAAATCTGAGGGGGAGGATCTAATTATATTTATTATTTGTAATTATAAAACTTATGTTTACATATTTGTTTATTGTATAATTATGGTGCATATATATTGAGCAAAGTTATATTACAAAAAGTAATGCTGTCTATATTCTCAGACCAAATATAAAATGGCAAAGCACTAATGCAAACAATTTTAATCATATAACATTTAAGTTATTTTAAGTCCATTAAGTATTATTGGATTAAAAAGGAAAACAAAAATGTAATTGAAGGTCTGAACATAACTATAATTTGAGCACTACCTATTCAAAATACAAAAAGAGTATTACTAAAATATTAAAAGGAAATTCAAAGTCTGCAATATGTTTTCAACATGAACATATTTTAATGAACAAATGAATAGATTACTAAATGTAATAAATGAATTTATCAGATAAATAAGTTACAAAAAGATAGTTAAGCTAGAAAGATATAAATAAAATGAAAATCAAAAATTATTCAAACAAAATATAGGATAGAGTACAATTGCTAAATCATAGTGCTTCAAGGACAATAGGAAACAATAAAGAAAAAGAATGAAAATAAAATAGTTAAATTTAGAAAGTGGTTTTACTAGGATAATATTTTAAAAATTAAAAAAAACTACTATCCTCAATATTTTAAAAATTTGAAAAAATCAGTAGGAAATTTGTAATTTTTAGGGGAAAATGAATCATTAAGCCTTAAGAAAGAATAAATATGTGGAGTTTTTTTGTTGCAAAGATTGGAAATTTTCCAGTGCATTTGTCCACTTTTTCTAGTAATGCACAACTCCCATGTTATCAAATACATACTTTAAAATATTCATCAGTTAGAAAAAAAACAGATTTTAAATAAATAACTCTAGGTCAGCTACAATGCTGGTCAATATCCTAAATGGCAATAGAACAATAATTGAGGTTGTTTGTTACCATATAAAGTAATTTGCATCCTCACCAAAATAAACTCCAA
>JAQZBX010070195.1:0-15443 GCA_029593785.1 Cabassous unicinctus
AGGCATATAAATATATATATATCTTTTACAAAATGAGATTATAATATATCTTCTGCTTGGATTTTTTTCACTTAACAATATAAAGTAAATATGCTTCTTTTTGTGTCACTAAGTACTCTTCTGCATGATGTTGCATTTTAAAAATCATTTAATTAAACCAACCCCTATGTTGGGTATTTGGGTCTTTTGCATTATTTCTCCTATTTTAAACAAGGGAAGGTAGTAAATATTGCAAAGCCCCTGAGCTTGTGAGATTTGGAATCACACCTAAGTTTGAATGCCAGTACCTCATGTTTCATCCATTCATTGCACAAATATTTATTGAGTAGCTACTATGTGCCAGGCCCTCTGCTAGTCACTAGAGATACAAAAGTGAGCAGAAAGCTATACTGGCCCCTGCCCTCATGGGGCTAGAGGCCAGTGGGGAAGATATACATCAATCAAATAATAACATTGAATAACATTAAATGGCCTACGAAGAAGGGAGTGGCCAACTCCCACAGGAGGGGAGGGGCCGGGTCCTCAAAGGCTTCTCAAAGCCTCAAAGGCTCCTCAAGTACAGTGCTGGGCCATTTGTGTTAAAAGTGCCTAGTAAAGGAAGGCAGATTGCCTTCCCTGTATCAGTGGAGTTCAGCCCTTCACAGTTCCCAGGGCCTTCACACCCTTAGCTCACTTGACCCTCCCATCTCTCCACTGAGGTGAAGAAAACAGAGGAAACTGAGGCCCAGAGACAGTTTATGAATTGTCCAAGATCACCTGGTCAGGAAAGCGCATAGCTGAAGTTGGATTCTGGTCTGATTCCACGTCCAGTGCTCTTGATCCCAAACAGCACTGTCCTCTGTAGAGAGTGCTCATCTGAAGGCCCACACTGAGACAAAGGTGGAAAACACCTAGAGCTGCACTCTCCAGTACAATAGACACTAGCCATGTGTGGCTATTTAAAGTTAAAACAATTAAAAGTTAATGATGGGGTAAGCAGATGTGGCTCAAGCGATTGGGCTCCTGCCTACCACATGGGAAATCCCTGGTTCGGTTCCCGGTGCCTCCTAAAGAAACAAGGAAGACAAACAGACACAGCAAGTGCAAACAACAAGGAGGTGGGGAGAAATGAATAAATTAAAATAAATCTTTAAAAAAAAAAGCTAATGATGGGGGAGCGGATGGGGCTCAAGCAGTTGAGCGCCCACTTCCCACATGGGAGGTCCCAGATTCAGTTTCCGGTGCCTCCTAAAAAAATCAAAAACAAACAAGGAAACCAACTCAGGGGAGCTGATGTGGCTTAGTGGTTGAGCATCTGCCTCCCACGTACGAGGTCCCAGGATTGATCCTTGATACCTCCTTAAAAAAGAAATTCATTTCCTCAGTTGCACTAGCCACACTTCAAGTGTTCAATAGCCACATGTGGCTAGTGGCAACAATATGGCATAGCACATTTTCATCATTGCAGAAAGCTCTATTCATCAGCACTGACATAAAGAACAATAATAATAATAATATAATAATAATAATTTACCTTAATTGCGTATTATTTTCCAAAGCATCCTCCCTTGGAGGAAGAGAACTTGGCCTGGTCTTCTTGCCTCTTCATTTCCCCAACCCATCCCTCACTAGTTAGCCACCTCTATAGGAAGAAGCTAAGACGGAAAGACAGCTGGTTTTACTGGGGGTGGGGACTGGGACATGAGGAATGTGTCATCCCTCAACTTCCTGCTATCATGTTTCTAAATGTACCTGCACCTCCAGCCATTCTGTCCTCCTTCCCTTCTTGTGCAAAAGTGGCCTCCTCTCAACAAAAGCCAGCTCCTTTCCCCATGCCTGAATGCCCTCCTTCCTGCCCTTTAAGGTCCTTTATTCCTTAATTAGCCTCTCTCCGGTATCGTCAGCCTCTCCTTCTCTCCAGGATTATTCCCATTATTATCCAGACAGTCTCTTCCAACGTTAAAATACAAAATGAAACAAGATCCCAGGTGATTTATATGCAATATAAATCTTAACATTTGAGAACCATTGACCCAAATCAATAGTTACAGGTGCCAACTGATACAGATATGTTGAATTGGAGACTCAAAAGCCATATTATGCAACTATGCTATTGCCGACATGATTCTCTGAAATGGTGAATAACTCTTGATAGCTTCTGGACAAAACAAGATATAATTTTCATTTGCTTCGCAAAGTATATTACTCCCTGGAATATTAAAATCACACTAAAATGTTCTCTGTTTATATGAAAATGGTGTTGGACTCGGATAATTATCTAACAACAGGACTTCAAACTACATAAATGTCCAGTGGGACATTCAAAAGTCTTGTGACATTGTCCGTGCATTGCAGGACATCTAGCATTCCTGGCTTCCCTCCACAAAATGTCATTATGACAACCCAAACTTCATCACAAATGTCTATATGCCCCCCTCTGAGGACCATGGCTCTAGACTCACGTTCAACTACTCAAGATCTCTGTTTGGATGTCTCATGCTACTTGCACTGTCCATAACTGCCCAGTCTTTTCCCTAAACCCAAACCCATTGCCCCACTCTTCCCCATTTCCATTCCCCTATTGGGACAATAATAGCTACTGACATTGAATGATCAGTATACTGTAGGTTCCATGGAGGGAGGATATTTGTTTTATTTGTTTATCTCTGTATCCATTAGGACAGTGCCAGGCAATAGTTGTTACTTAGTAAATGTTTGTTGAATGAATACCTAGCAAATTTTACCTTTCTCCTTCCCTGGGTAATAAACCCCAAAACATTTTGGTGGGGGGCCCTGGGGGAATCAACAAGAACAGAGCAGGTATTCCTGGTCAGGAAATCCATTTATTACAGAATTTCTTCTAAAATCCCTGATATTTCTATAAGCCCAAAACACAAAACAACCAGAGCTTCTACTGAAGCATTCCCCCTGAAGTATCCTCATGGCAGAGCAGAATGAGACAGCCTCACTGGAGGTCTGGGGATGGGGCCCAAGTCCATCCTCAGCCAAAATTTCTTTGAAGTCTCACATTTTATCTTTAAAATCCATGTAAATTTTTTCATTTTATTCCCAGGTTTGTATCAACATGAAGAGTATTTTTAATTACTTCCCATTATGAGAAAAATTCAAAGGCTGTTTTCCAAACTCCAGCCTAAATTCACACTCCAGGAAGATGTTCCTTGTTTATCCTGTGGCTTTGAGTATTTCCTGGCACACCACCAAAAGCCAACATTTATTACGCACTTATATGTGCCAGGCAGTATATTAAGCACACTTAACATGCATTATGTCTTTAATCCTCACAATAATCCTATAAAGTAGGTACAGTTTTTATCTTAATTAATAGATGAGAAACCTAAGACTTCAAGAAGATAAGTAACTTGCCCAAACCTAATGCATGGAAAACCTGGGATTCAACTCAATGCTCTCAATCACTCGCTGCTCACCTCAGTTTTAAAAACAAGTTCCTAGACTTTTAGGACAGGAAGGCTTTAAGACAGCAGGAAAGTCCTAAGAAGTCACTCAGCCTCAGTATTTCCCAAACCAGGGAGAATGCCAAGGTGTCCATGGACCTCTGGTTGGATATATTTCAGAGGTCCACAAGTTCTTAGAGAATTTTCTAAATGTGTGTTTTGGTTTCAATTATAATTTATAATAATAATAATAATATAAGCATTTTCTGGATCTCCAGAACAACCACCTTGCAAATGACTCCGGACAACCAAAATTTAGTGCTCCTGTTGGTACAAAGTGGTTGCCTAAAGTGGCAGAGTTTAACATTAATTGCAATTATCTTAGACTGGGGGTGAAATTCTCAAGAGTTAGCAAGAGAGTGTTTCCTTTAAAACAATGGCATTTGATGCTAGCGGTGGCTGAGGAGCTCAGCTGAGATATCAGTTGGAACCCTGACCTGCAGCCTTTGTCTTGGCTTCTCCCAATTGTGGCTACCAAACCCCTAAAAGGTGAGGCTTGGGACTGGCCCAGCATCATTTCACTCATGTTCAATTGATCAAAGTAGTCAAGTCCGGCCCCAATTCAAGAAGGCAGAGGAATAGATTCAATGGAAGAGTGTTATACATGAAGAATGTCTTAGTTTCCCATGCTGCTATGACAAATAGCATACAATGGATTGGCTTAAACATCAGGAATTTATTGGCTCTCAGTTTTGAGGCTTGAAGTCCAAATTCAAGGCATTAGCAAGGTGATACTTTCTCCTCGAAGACCATGGTGTTCTGGAGCTGGCTGTCAGCAATCCTTGGATTCCTTGGCTTTCCCTGTCACATGGTGATGCACCTGGTAATGTCCTCTCCTTTCTCTCCTGGATTCCCTCTGACTTCTGGCTTCAGTCTCCTCCTTGAGTCTTTTTCTTTATAAGGCTTCCAATAATAGGATTAAGACCCATCCTGATTCAGCTGGTCACATCTTAACTAAAAATAACATCTTCAAAAGGTCCTTTTACAATGGGTTCATACCCATAGGGGTGGATTAAGAGTAAGATCATGTTTTTTTCTGGGGTACAAAACTCAATCTACCACATACAGGGAGGAATGAAATTGATAGCCGTACAAGGGAAGAGACAAGCTGCCGTAGATGGATAAAGTGACAATTCTGAAGCATCGGGAAATGTCTTCTCCTCTTTGTTCACTATACCTTATAAACACCTCTCAAATCCATCTCCTTCTCTCCATCCCCTCCACCATTATCTTAGTCCATTTCTGGGAGAGGGGTGCCCTCATCTTCCCTCCTTCTGTTACTGGAGGGTTGTCACATACTCCCTGAAAGTTTTCCGGAAGACCAGATAGCCAAGGTAAAAGGAGCAACTCAGTAAGGTGAAACTACTAACTGGCTCACTGAAACATTTAAAGGGAAGAACTGCCAGGTCCTCGGAGTCTGGCACTGCTGGTCGCTGTGTTCCTTTCCAAAGCTCACTCCTTAAAAACAGGTCACAGAAATTGGCTTTGCTGAGTCTTAGTAAGTTTGGATTTCTTTAAAA
This sequence comes from Cabassous unicinctus, assembly GCA_029593785.1. NCBI lineage: Eukaryota > Metazoa > Chordata > Mammalia > Cingulata > Chlamyphoridae > Cabassous > Cabassous unicinctus. Next base: position 4,973 of record JAQZBX010070195.1, read on the forward strand.
ATAGCTTGTTCTTCAAGTGCAAAAAATAACATCTGAGACGTTTGTTTAAGTGTGAAACACACCTTTGTCATGACTCAGTACTGGCTGAACGGAAGTTTATTAAACTTTCCAAAAAGAAAATTTTCCTCTTGAACTAAGGAAGCCTGGGGGATGACAGTTTGGGAATGTGTGTGTGGTGGTGGTGGCAGGGAGTGGTAAGAAGAAAAGAGGCAAGGGAATAGAAGAGGTAAGGGAATCTTTCTCCCCTTCTGTAGCTTTCACATGCTATTCCTTTACCTTGAATGACCTCCCTGCCCTAGCATGCTTGGTAATGGCTAGTCCTCCTTGAAGCCTAGTTTAAATTTCACCTCTAGGAAACCTTCTCTGACCCCTCCAGGCAAAGTTATTCACTCCCTCTTTGTTCTCAAAGCACTTTGTACACACCTTTGTTTTTAGCACATTGTATTGAAGTTTTCAGTTTGCAGGTCTGTCTCCTTTCCTAGGCTGTGAACTTCTCATCAGCAGGGACACTGTGAGTCATCTGTTAACCCCTCTACCTATCATTGAGCCTGGTACTGGGTGGGTGTTGGGAGAGGTTGTTGATAAGAGATGGTCTTGATGCTACAGGGAGTCACTTTAAATCATGAAGGGACTGCTTTCTTTCCTCGTTCTACTTTCCAAATGGCTTCTGACTCTCTCCACCCTCTCCTAATGCCAAATCTTTCTATCTACCAGCATCTGATCCCATATGCTCTGCCTTCATTCCAGATACAATGGATGAACTGTCCTCATTGCTACCTGAGGCCAGCTGCTCCCCGTGTTCACTGGATCACATGCTCTTTGTCCCAGCAATTGTCCTTTCTTCTGCATCATTGAAGTTTTCCCCTTTCTAGTAGATTATTTCCACCAATATACAAATATGCTGTACTTTCTCTCATCTAAACACACACACACATACCTTCCCTTTAACCTATATTCTTCCTGGCTACTGCCTCATTTCTGTGCTATTATTTCATTCTCTCCTCAACCCACTCTACTCTGTTCCATTTAATTTTGTCAAAGTTACCAGTGACTTCCATTTGCCAAATCCAAATGGTAAGTTCTTCCTCTGCCTCAGCTTACTTGACCTCCCAGCAGCATTTAATGCTGTTGATTCTGTCCTCTTTTGAAAGTACTTTCTTCCCCATGAGTTCAGGATTCCCCATTCCCTACTTGTCTTTCCACCACACTGGTCACTCCTTCTAGGTCTCCTTGGCTGGATCCTCCCCCTCTCCTGACCTCTAAATGTTGCACTGCCACCCAGGGCTTCCTCTTCAGACCTCCTTTCCATAAAACTCACTCACTAAGTGATCCCACCCAGTCTCATGATTTTATGGCACCATATTTATGCTGATAATGCCCAGATTTCTACCATCAGCCCCAATCTTCTTCTTTCTCAACTCCAGAATCAATGGCTAACTGCCTACTCAGCATCTTTGCTTGGAAGCCTAAAAGGCATCTCAAACTTAACATATTCAAAACCAAAGTTGTGATTCCCCTCTACTCACCTACTCTTTCCCCCGGGTTCCCCACTTCAGTAAATGGCACCACAATTCACCCAATTGCTCAAGCCAAAAGCCCTGGACTTCTTACTCTCTCTTTCTCCTACAACCCACATCCAATATTATAGGCTTTGCCTTCAAAATACACTTAGAATCTGACCTCTTCTCACCACTTTCCCTGCTACAACTATGGTCCAAGCAATAACCTCTAAATCAGTCTGTTTCCAGTCTTCTTCAACCCGGGAGTTAGAATGATCCTTTTGAAACAAAAGATCAGGTTCAACCCTGCACACAATCTGTCATACGTGGCTTCTCCCTTCACACTTGAAATAAAATCCGAAATCCTTATCATAGTCTACAGGGTCCCACAGACTCTGACCCCTGCCAATCCTTTCTTCCTCATCATCCTTCACCTTCTCCCTCACTCACTATGTCCCGACCATACTGGCCTCCTTGATGGTCTTCAAACAGACGAAGCATGCCTCTGCCTCACAGCCTTTACCATTGCTGTTTCTTCTACCTAGAACAGGGTTCCTTAACCTTTTTTGTTCCACGACCCCTTTGCCAGTCAGGTGAAAGCCATGGACCCCTTCTCAGAATGTAGTGGCAGATAGTTTTATGACACTCAACATTGGCATGTCTTTAAATTAAATTTTAGAATTATTCAAAATTATGTTTTACAACTTTCCCATAATTTCAATACCTGATAGCCTAACACAGTTCGACATCTGCTCAAACGGTCATTTTTGGCAAACATTTAGAAATTCGAGTTCTCCCATGGCGTCATAAAACCATCTCCGCCATCCTTACCAACCTTTTTGCAGGCAGTTATCCACTGCATTCAGAACATGCTACATGAAAATAAAAATCATACTAAGTCCACACGGAACTGTGTATTACTTAATAAATATATCACACCTGCACCAACACTCCCCACAAGAATAATGTTTTTAAATGCATAAAATAAAACTACAAAGGAAATCAGTTACACATATTGAAATACAGTTACTAAAATAAAAAACATATAATACAATACTATACATAAGTGCTTCTTTCTTAACACATTAAATAATAATCCAATACATTGAAAATATATGGGGGAGCAGATGTGGCTCAAGCAGTCAGGCACCCACCTCCCACATGGGAGGTCCCAGGTTCAGTTCCCAGTGCCTCCTGAAAGAAGACGAGCAGACACAGCACACAGCGAACAGATACAGAGAACAGACAGCGAGCACAAATAATGAGAAGGGGGGATAAATAAATAAATAAATCTTTAAATATATATATATAGGAAAGTTAAAGTTAAATTTTATTTTTTAAAGACATGTCAATGTGCAGACTGTTGTTTATCTTGAATAAGAACATTAAACTGTGGTGCAGTATTTGACAAGGCAACACACATATCATGTTGGACATCTAATCGAGTTGATTTTTTTCAATTCAAGCTCATGGACCCCCTGAAATCTTTCCACGGACCTCCAAGGGTCCATGGACCCCTGTTAAGAACCCCTGACCTAGAACATTTTCCTCCAAGCCCCAAATTTCTGCATAGCACACTCCCACACTTCGCTCAGGCTGCCGCTTACTTAAAGAGGCCTTCCATGACCACCTTATCTAAGATAGCTCTAATCCCTTCTTCTGCTTTAGGTTTCCTCAGAGCACCTATGCTTTCACATTCAATGGTATTTTGAAATTTTGCTTTTTATTTCCCGTATGTTTCCCCAATGCCCCATCCCTCCCAGCCCCCCAGATTATAAGCTCCACAAGAGCAGTACTTTATCATTTTCTATTACAGCTTTATGCCCAATGCCTAGCAAAGTATCCGGAACACAGAAGATGTTCAATAAATATTTATTGAATTGGGAAGCAGATGTGGCTCAAGTGATTGTGCTCCCGCATACCATATGGGATGTCCAGGGTTCGATTCCCAGGGCCTCCTGGTGAAAAGCAAGCTGGCCCATGCAGGAGTGCTGGCCCATGCAGGAGTGCTGGCCCGCACAGGACTGCTGGCCCGCACGGAGAACTGGCACAGCAAGATGATGCAACAAAAAGAGACACAGAAGAGAGACAATAGGAGATGCAGCCAACCAGGGAGCTGAGGTGGTACAAGAGATTCAGCACCTCTCTTCACTCCGGAAGGCCCCAGGATCAGTTCCCAGTGATGCCTAAAGAGAAGACAAGCAGACACAGAAGAACACACAAGAGGTAGGATCTATTTCCCCACCCTTTGGAGCTGTGCTGGGCTTGTGACTTGCTCTGGCCAATAGGATGAGGCAAAAGCGCCATGCTATGACTTCCAAGTCTAGGCCTTATGAGAACTCATGCAGTTTCTGCCTTCTCTTTTAGAACACTGCCCTGAGACCACCATGCTGAAAAGAAGTGGAGGATGAAAGACCCTTTGGAGACAGAGATCCAATCATTCCAACTGAGTGTAGCCTCTAGCCGACAGCTGAATGCAACTGCCCAGTCCACCCACAGACTCATGAGAAATAATAAATCACTGTTTTGTTTTCGTTGTGGTTTTTGGGTTTTTTTTTTTTAGGTACCAGGGGCCAGGGATTAAACCTGGCATCTCATATGTAGGAAGCCAGTGCTCAACCACTGAGCCACATCAGCATCCCTGAATTGTTTTTTTCATTTGTTTTGCTTGTTGTTTGTTTTTGTTTTTGTTTTTGTTTTTAGGAGGCACTGGGAACGGAACCCAGGATCTCCCATGTGGGAAGCAGGCACTCAACCTTTTGAGCCACATCCGCTCCCATCACTGTGTTTTTTTAGGTCCCATCTGGGAGTAGCAGTTTTCAGACTCTCTGCATCAGTGTTACCTGGGGAGCTTAAAAAATTCTGGTGTGCAGGCTTCTGCCCCAGAGATTCAAATCTAATTGGCCTGAAATGGAATCCCAGCAACAGTATTTTTTAAAAGCTCCCAGACGGATGCTGGTGTGTAGCTAGCTGATGTGAGCTAGCTGATCCAAAAAAGTATTTTAAAAGTGCTGATCTTGCCTTCAAGGAAATTTTAAAGCTTCAAGGAAAGATTAAATTATGCTCAGTGCCCTTTTAGCATTAAGTGATATTGTGTTCTAAGTTTTGGGAAATTGGCAATAGACTGAGAACATTCTTTATTGTTTGAAACATTAAATTATCAATACTTTACTTCCTTAAGTCTAAGACACATCCTTTACATATTTCAATGTTTCTGAAATCAGGCTCCATCTTACCAATAAATGCATAAATTTAACACTTCTTTATTACATGAGAAAACAGTAATTAGACTAACGGTATGTCTTATAGTCAGCGGTGACTTACAATGAAGGAAACATCCTTCTGAAACATAGCATTTTGCAGTTTGCAAAGTGCTATCGTCTCTTTGATCCCAATAGATCCTCCCATCAACCTGGTGAGGAGGAGTTTTTTTTAATTTCATTTTTTAAATGATAACTGCTATGGTTTACTGAGTATTTACCTTGGGCCAGGCACTGTTCTAAGTATTTTGCAAATAATCTCATTTAACCCCCAAATAATCTCATTTAAACTCCACAGCAAACCAAAATGTGACCACATTTTACGTTACCCGCAGGGAGGCTGAGGTCTGAAGATGCTGAGTAACTTGCCCATGGTCACACAGCTGGGAGGCTTGGGGAATGTGAACCATAGTCTAAGGGGATTCCAAACATAGCATGGGGCTGTCAAGAGATGGTTCTTCCCACCTGTTTCTCAGAATAAAGTGCAGATGCCTTAACATGGCATTTTGGCCTTTTACAATCCATCCCAAACCTATATTGCAAAAGTAATGAAAAATCCAGAGACCCCCTTGTAGAGAAAGCTCATCAGCTGAGAATAAGAATCCCAGTAGTTGAGGGCTCACCACGCATGGGCACTTTACACACATTATCTCTTATCCTCCCAAAAACCTGTGTGGGAGTATTTGTAGGGGCCTGCCAAGCCCCCTTTGCCTTTCTTGTGGTATGAGCACCCTGTTATTCCCCTTTGGGTATCACCTCGCCCCAATAGTTGGTAGTTTCAGTGGGGCTGTCAATCAAGATGCCCTGCCCTCCCTTGGCCAAGAGGTCAGGTGACCCTAGCTAGTCCATCACACTGTCCAGGGACTTCAAACTTGAAGAGTTTGCATGGTCAGAAGAAAATGGGGAGTCAAATAATCCCAGCAACAAGGCTGATAATAGCAATATTTATTGAGAGTTTACAGTGTGTGAGGCGCTGTGATAAGTGCTGTACAGACATTAATTCATTTAATCCTTGCAACAATCCTAACAGATGAACAAACCAAGTCAACAAAGCCTGGTCACACAGCCATTACGTGCAGTGCGGAGTCAGATTTGAATCAGGCAGCCTGAGCGTCTTGGTTATAGTCTTCTTTACATTCTGTCCCCTTGGGTCTTTTCTCTCTGAGCCCCGTTCTTTGTCCTTCTGTCTAATTCAGCCATTTATACCACAGCTTTGCAATAAATTCTCCTTTTTCTCATGAGTGAGAATAGATTTCTGTTACCTATGACTAAGAAACCCTAACTAAAATATTATTATTCCGAATTGAAGGTGAAGAGTCTAAAGCTCTTACCAGCTAATAATAGTGATGATGATGATGATGATGATGATAGCAGGTAGCATTAATTGAGTGCTTACTACAAGGTAGGCTCAGTGCTAGGAGATTTACATAAATTATCTCATTTAAAGTTCACAGCTCTATGAGGCAAAGTTATTTTTCAAAATTGAGATATAATTCACATCCCATAAAATTCACCCTTTTAAGGTATACAACTAAGTGGTTTTTAATATACTCAAGAAGCTGTGCATTCATCACCCTTATCTGATTCCAGAACATTTCATTACCCTAAAAGAAATCCTGTACCATTAGCAGTCCTCACCATTTCCCCCTTCCCCCCAGTCCCTGGCAACCACTAATCTACTTTTTGACTGTATAGATTTGTCTATTCTGAACATTTTATATAAATACAATCATACAATATGTGGTCTTTTGTGACTGGCTTCTTTCACTTAGTATAATGTTTCAGGGTTCATCCATGTTGTAGCATGAATCAATACTTCATTCTTTTTTATGGCTTAATAATCTCCCATTGTAGGATGTACTACATTTAGTTTATCCATTCATTGATGGATGGAGGTTTAGGTTGTTTCCAACTTTTTGGCTATTACAAATAATGCTGTTATAGACATTTGTGTACATGTTTTTGCATGAACAGTTCTTTTCATTTCTCTTGGGTAATTACCTCCGAGTGGAATTGCTGGGTCATATGATAACTTTATGTTTAATCTTTGAGGAACTGGGTAGGACTATTATTATCCTTACGTTATAGATAAGGAAATGAGTCCCAGAGAAGTTACATTGCTCAGAGCCACATACCTAAAATGTGGCCGGCCTTTGAGTATGATCTGACTGTGTCTGGGGCCTGGGAACAGACATTGCTGCCCTTCCTGAGAGCAGGGTTCTAACAATCACTAACAGGGTGGGATTTACCTGCGATTTTGGCACCTGAGGAATTAATATCATCCTCGACCCTCAGCAAAACACACGTTCAGTTGTAGTGGTGGTGGTGGTGGTGGTAACGGCTACCATTTGTTGAGTGCCTACTACGAGTCTGGCCCTTTATACACCATCACTAAGCCTTTAGACAGGGGAGCCTGGTAAGGGCTTTGGTGTCAGGCAGCCCCCAGATTTGTGTCCTGCTCTGCTAAGTGATAGCTGTAGACTTTGGACGAGCAACATAACTTCTCTGAGACTCAGCATCCTCATCTGTAAAATGGAGGAAATAATGGTAACTATCTTTTAGAATTGTCATGAGGTTGTACAAGTTGGTTCATGCAAGAGCTCAATAAATACTAGCTTTAAAAATTAATTGTAAAAGCCCTCTAATGTAGATGTGACCCACCCCCTTCACACATTTTACGGATGAAGAAACTGAGGCTGAGAGATTTGACATAACCTGACCAGGATATTGAAGATAGGGGGGCAAAGGTGATACTTCTCCATCTCTGTCATTCCTGTTACTATTCTGTCCCTTGCTCTCCCCACTTCACCCGTGGGCCGCTCAGACACCTGGGATTTCTCCATTTTGTTCTCCTTATGAAAACTGAGTGACCACAGCCCACTGTGGTCCCTGTTGATTCCCAGCTTGAACTCCCCCTCTCACCCACATTTGGCAGTCTGTGTCTCCCAGACATCTCCTCCCCCATGAGCTCTGGCTGCATCTTCAACATCTCAGTGCCCAGCATCTGGGCCTGCTCCAGGAAGACAACTTCATGGAGTGGAAAAAGCATTAGCTCTGGAGTCCTGAGTTCAAATTCTGACTCCATCATTTAGGCAAATGGCTTAATCCCCCTGATCCCCAGCTTCTTCAAAAGTCAAGTGAGGATAATTTTTATACTTTGCAAGATGGCTGGGAAAATTTGAGAGTGTATGTAAAGCATCTGGTACAGGTGCCTGGTACACCAGATGTACTCAATAAATCAACACCTTCTCTAAATCTATTCCCCTTGTGGGGTGGCAAAGAGATTGAGGTTAAGGCTTCTGGGAGACAAAACTCAAAGATGGAGTCCACGGGGCTGGGAAATAGCATGGCAGCTGGAGTGAGAGTAAGGGAGGCTTCAGGGGTGGCAGAGATCAAAGGCTAAATTATGCAGACTATTCCTTTGTTCCTTGTAGTTTGCACTTGCCTTAGTGCCTCCTGGGGTGTGAGAAGAAGCAAACTCATACCATATGTGCACAGATACACAAAAGCACACAAGTACAAGCATGCACACGAACCCGGTTGCACATAAAATGCATACAACCACACTGCACACAAACACGCACAGTCAAGGATGTGTATGTACAATCAAAAAACCATGTGTATACATTCCAAACACAACTCATTTATGTATTCAGGCAGGCATTCAGATGCTCGTGTACCCACAAATGTATAAATGCACAACCATGCAAGTTCATGCAAACACACACGTGTGCATGGATACACCCATGTTCACAACCACAAGCCCACAAGGACACGCAGGCAAATGCTTGTCCACGTGTGTGCATACTCTTTTTTCAAATCTCTAACTCTAAATAGAAGCAGAAGTTGCAACAGATGTACTTCCCTGTTGTTAGGAGAGAGGAGGCTTTAGACAGACAGCTTTTCAAAAGGATGTAGAGAAACTGGCAGGGATTTCCAGTGCTGCAGGGAAGGTTGAAAGGATGGAGGGCGTCCAGCAGCTGGGTGAAAGAGAACAGGGGTAAGGTGGGTCTTTTAGGGAAAGGAGATGACCCTGGAGCCATCCACCATCAACGTGAATCCAAATCAACCAAAAGTTTATAGGAGGGGCTCTGAGAACTATTGATCATATCTATTCACAACCAAATAAGGCTCAAAATGAACACTTAGCATCAACAATAGGTCAGGCACTGTTCTCAGCTCTTTGTGTGTATTGACTCATTTAATCCTCACAACAATAATAAGGGACTATTATTATTAGTCTCAGTTTTCAGATTGGGAAAATTGAGGCAGAGTACTCCCTCACTCCCACCCCCACTTTCCAAATGATGGGATACACAGATTCTGGCTAGAGCTCCAATTTTTGAGTACCTCTCTGGAATTGTTCAATGCCATCTCCAGATTCTTCCACTGACTGCCCCCTCCTCAGTCTAAGATTCTCTGCTGCTCTTTATTTGGTCTGTGGCTAGGGGTCATTGCCCTCTGCTCACAGGATGAAACTCCTCTGCCTTCGCTCATTCATTCATCATCATGCAGGGCATGAATCATTTACTCATACTCGGGAGGGCTGATTATGTTTGGGGGGTTGGGGGTGGAAATGGGGGGATTTTAAGACATGCTTCACTGGGAAAGTGACTTTTTTCTACAGCTTTGTTGTTAATATACAATAAACTGCACATACATTTAAAGCATTCAATCTGATGAGTTTTGACATAGGTATATGCCTGCAAAAACATCACCACTCTCAAGATAATGAACATAATATTCATCTCCAAGAGTAGGAAGGAACTTTTTTTTTTTAACACCCAAATCTCTTTATTGGGGAGGGGTGGGGCTCTGGGAGGAGGCCTGGGCCTCTCACTGCACAGCCCGGTCATTGGCACTGAGGAAGGAACTTTTAAGATGAAACATGAAGTAGTAATTTTCCAGGTGAATGGGGACGAAAGGAAGGGAATACTATTCCAGAGAGAAGGGACCCACCAGCTCTTCATTTAAGACAAAGATTCAAATGAGAAATGGAAAGAGGCTCCAAACTGCTGGAGAACAGAGTCTCAGGGGCAGAAGGGCTGGAGAGCTTCTGGGAGGTCAGATTACAGTGAGCCTGCAGTAGGCTCAGTCCCAGCCTCAGGCCTCTCCCAGCCTCCCCATCGCACGGCCCCGCTGGTGCCCAGGATGAAGGCAGATGGAAGTACTTTTCCCACAGACTGAAGGAGCAAGGCCCTCACTCAAGCAGGGAGGCGCCGGCAGCCTATTTCTGGAGGCTAAGCCTGCAGAACCTACAGAGGCACTCACTCTTGGCTCTGAACTTTGTCAGCCTCTTAACTGGTTGTTGTTGTTGTTGTTTCCCGTAAAGATTTTTTAAATTGGTTTTGAAATTACTATTTTGAATGTATTTTAAAATAGCCATGAGCCCAACTATCCAGATATAACCGATATTAGCATATAGGTGTATCTTCTTCCAGACCCTTTCTATATCTGGTTATTATATACCTATATTATTTGCCTTTTTAAAGAGATCACACCAAATGTGGAATTTTATCTATATTTTAAAATTTAGCAATGCGTTATACGCATGCTCCCATTTCTTTAATATAGTTTGAGAACACTATTTTAAACAACTTTTAATTACCATATTAGGAAGAGTACTGTCACTAATGAAAGATATTAATGTGAGAAAGTGTGGGAGGGGGAGGAGTGGGGCATATGGGAATCCCCTATATATGTATATATATA
>JAQZBX010070196.1:0-15455 GCA_029593785.1 Cabassous unicinctus
AAAGTCAATTACAAATAAAAATTGGGTGGGGGGGGAGAAAGCTTGCCATTCATATGACAGATAAATGGTTAATTTCTTTAATACACAAAGAGCTCTTACAAACCAATGTGGAGAACATTAAATCCAAATAGAAAGCTGAGTAACACTTTCCCAGTAGCACAAACACACAACGCCTACCACACACAGTTAAAATTGTCACTTAATACTTAGAGATGGTCACCTGAACTCACAATGAAAGAAACCCAATACACACATTTTGTTTATCAGAATGGCAAGGATTTAAAGATAGATAATAACCAGTGTGGTGAGGGCATAGATAAAAGCTGATGGCAGAATGTTAAGTTTGGGTAATTTGATAGAAATTGATCTACATTTAAAATGCACATACTCTTCAAACGAGTAATTCTACTTCAAGGAAGTTATTTTATCTATATACTGGTAACCAGACAAAACGTTCTCTACAAGCTGTTCATTGTAGCATCGCTGACAATAGCAAAGAACCTGAAATAACCTAAATGTTTTTTGGTAGGAGACCGGGTAAACAATTCATGGCAAACTCATGCAGTTGAACGCCATGGAGTCTTTTTAAAATACGGTAGAGCTGAGCAGCTCCGTGAAAAGACATGTGTCACAAATCGCTAAGTAAAAGAGCAAGCTGCGGAACGGCGTGCGTCCTGGAGATCCACCTGCCACTCCCGCCTGCTCCCTGGCCCCAGGCTGACCCAGGAGGACGGCACCTAGGGAATGGGCTCTGGCTCCCTGTGGCATCGCCACTGCGGAGGCCCAGGCGCAGGTTAGGGGACGGAGCAGACGGAGGCACAGGGTTTGACTCCACCAGTTCCCTCTCAAGGCCGCCTCAGCCGGGCTGTGCGCCCCCCCAAAGGCAGCGCTGCTCCCCTCAACGTTCTCCTCCTCGTTCCTGTATCCCCGCCCCCATTCCTGCAGGGTAGAGCCAGGAGCAGCCCTGTGCTGCCGGCCGCTTTCCGGCTCTTTCTTTTGTGGATCCCCAGTAGAGCACCCTTATCTCTAACCAACCCTCGTATCTTCCAGTCGTCCTAATTTAAGGGTGCCTTTGCTTCCTGTGGGGACCCTGATACAATATGTGGACTATGGTGCCATTTATATATTTTTAAAAATTGACCTATACGCTCACATGCAGAAAAATGCCGGGAAGATATACAAAAACTGCTACTAGTGATTATCCTGGGGGATGGGTTTGCTTGGTAGAAATCGGAAAAATGAGGGATTTACATGTTATTTATATGAATATGTGCTAACCGAGGTTTTTAAAACAAAACAAGCATTATTGCTTTTGAAATATAAAGACAGAAAATTACAAATCTGCAATACTTCCCGGTATAGCAGTTTGATATTGTTTGTGAATTCCAAAAACAGCGATTGGATTATGTTTGTAAAGTGGTCTGTTCCTCCGGGTACATTAGATTGTACTGCATTCAGAGGTTTCACTTTCACCTGATTAAATAATAACTAAGGCTTTGATTGGGCCACATCAGTGGGACGTTGCATCTCCGGCCCCTTGGTGGGCAGGGCCTCACAGGGAAAATGACAAGGCAGAGTAGGCAGTGGAGTTTTAGTGCTGGAGCCTGGGAAGTAAGCACACAGAGAAGCAGATGCGTGAGGACAGAGGGAAGGCTCCATCAGACACGGCAGAGGCCCCGGGAAGAGAGACGAGCCGTTTGCCTGATAGTTTACAGCTGACTTGGTGAAGGTTGTAGAGCAGCTGAGCCCAGAGAGAAATGAGCCCCGGGAGAGAGACGAGACTTGTCCCAGCCTGCGGCTGATTTTGGAAGAAGCTGGGACCACGGAGCCTGAGGAGGAAGAGGAAGGCTGGACCCTGGCAGACGTCAGCAGCCGTCTTGCTCCAACACGTGGCAGCAGACGCTGGTGAGGGAAGTAGCTCACTCTTTATGGCCTTGTGACTGTAAGCTCCTACCCCACATGAATACCCCTTATGAAAGCCAGCAGAGTTCTGGTACTTTGCATCGGTGCCCCTTTAGCGACTAATACACACAGTACATTGTGGGCTTAGTAAGGGGTCCGTGGTTTTCCCCTGACTGGCAAAGGGGTCCGTGGGGCAAAGAAGGTTAAGAAGCCTGCCCTATTCTAATAACCACTCTATTAAACACGGGCTTCAGAGCTCAAGGTTTCCCTCCTCTGTCAGTCTCTCCCCCGCTCGCTACACCCTACATCCCACAAGAGCAAAAGTTGGAAAGATGAGTGTTTGCTTTATCTTTTCTGACAGAAAAGCTTTGATTTGGGGCATGGAAAGCCCAAGAGTCCGGTCATGGAATATTAAGAACATCAAAAAGGGAATCTGATGGGCAGAATAGTATTTAGACTCTCAAAACCAAGGGGGAGAATACAAGCCAACGCTGGGCACGCGGTGCGAGCCTCCTCTCTCCTGGTTACGCGCCGTTTCAGCTCATTTGCAGGCGGCTGAGATTTAGAGAATAGGGAAGATCCGCTTTTATAAAGTTTTTGTGCAAACCTCTCGCCCAAATTCAGGCTTGGACTGGGACTCTGCATGAAACCTATGACAGAAACCTGAGGCAGAAACACACGTTGCTGTGTGAACTGGCAAAAGCCTCTGCTTGGCCCCATGTCCTTGTCTACACTTGGCACTAGACACGCGTCCAAACCTTAGCGTGAACTTCCCTAAGGCTGGGCCACGTCCCTGGGGGGCCACGTCCCTGGGGGGCCCTGACCCCATGCTGCGTTTTCGCCTAAGCACGTGCAATATTGTTAAAGCACAGAGGGCTGCTCAGTGACCGGACCCTCTTCCACCAGCCCACGGCCAGGCCCTCCCAGGCCTCCCCAGGCCCCTCACGGCCCCTCACGGCCCCGGCCCACTTCCCTTCCCTCCTGTGCCCTTTAAAAACTCTGGCTACCTCTGTGCTAATCAGAGCTGAGATCAGAGGTTGTTGGCATCTTCTCCCCTGCTGCAGCTTGAATAAAGTCTTCCTGCTACTGTAACTTCTGACCAGCGCTTTCCTGTGCCACAAGGAGGGATTCTTGGTTTCCCAGGAAGCCGGAAGTCCTTCTGCAGCGCCTTCCGCGATTTCACCGCATCACCAGGTTCTGAGACACCTTCAACCTGGTTTCCCAAGCTTACAGTCGAGCTGTCACCAGAGGCCTCCTTCCCGAAGGGCAGACGGGCAGAAGATCTCTGCTGCCCCTCGGTACAGACATGCAAGGCAATGACTGCTCAGCAGTTGTGCATTTGGGTGGCTAGCCTTTGCCTTCGTTTCTGAGGACTGGAGCCACGTCCCACAACTGTAAAGTGCTTTTAGCAGGAAGCACTGTCGTGATGCACACAAGCAGGGTGGGAGGAGCACCTTATCCATGGAATACAATTAAATCGAAAATTACACAAATTCCTACTTTTCAATCCAGATGTTTCTCTCTTCTATATGTTTTTTGAGGCTTACACAGTTGGAATTCTGATTTTCTCCCATATGCAGCTCAACAGTTCAGTTCAAATATACAGAAGATACAGAATCCTCATGTCACTCGTTTGCTAGAACTGGGAATACAGTGATGAATAAGACAACTTCGCTCCCTTCCAGGGGATTCTCATCCCAGTTAAGGACACAGAAAAGCAAGCAGGTAAATGCAGGCCACTGTCTTTCACGCAATAGTGAGTGTCGTGTGAGGTGCTGAGGTAGTGCTGGGGTGTGTGTGAGTCATCTGGGAGGGGAAGGGAGAGCCCAGAAGGCTTCACCGAGGAGGTCTCCGGATCATGGTTTTTAAGGCTGAGAAGGAGTTTTCATGGTATATGAGGATTAAAGGTATTTTGGATACAGGGCCAAGCTGATGCAAAGGCCCTGGGGTATATTGGACTTGCTGAGTTGGTATTAGAAGCAGAGTGTCAGGAAGTAATTTGTTAGCGCAGAATTGAATTGTATCCACAAACAACGGGGGATTCCTAGAAAGGATTCACAGGGAGGGGTAACTAGGTCAGGTATGCAGTTTCCATTGGTGCCCGGGTGGGAACTGGCCCAGTAGGCGTTATCACAGCATTGGTTATAAGCAATGATGGGAATATTGATAAAGTAACATGCCTCTTTAGAGCACCTTCTTTTGTTGCTAGAAATAAATAATAATGCTTTGTCCTGCATCCTTTCTTCTAGAAAGGTGAGAGAAAGTTGTTGAGTTTGTCTCTTAAATCTTTTCCAATATCCCTGAGGGAAACTGAAGAAAATAGCACTTCCAATCAGCACTGCCAAAAACTGCCAAGCCTGTGCCTGTGAATCACGCACAGGAGGCTTTGATCTCGGGCAATTGCACCCACTCTCTTCTGGGAGGAGGCCCCGCTGCCCAGACCTCCTGGGCTGCGGCAGGGTTTGAAGGCTCTAGATCCGAGAGGCACACTGCCAGGCTGTACGGACACTTTTCCAAATAATCGGCTTTTCATTGTAACAAAATTCTGGACCACACAGAAAAAAAAACTAAAAAGAGAAACAAAACCAGAAGTTAGCCCATAACCCAGAGATAATGACTTTTAACTTTTGGATCTCTTTCCTTCGTCTTCTTGTCCACATAACAAAATCGGAACAAAGAGAATGTACAATTTTGCATCCCAATAAATTTCAGTCCTACTGAAGGTGGAGTGAGACATGAGGACACGTGTGTCATATAAGGAGTGCAAAAGGCAGCGTGTACCGCCATTGGTTATGCCGATCAAGCTCCGGGAAGATAGAAGTGGAGTACGAGTGGAGGTCATTGCCACAATATCCTTTCTACCTGCTTCTCAAGCAGTACAAGGGCAAGGAAGTGGACTGACTAGGTGACCTCAGAATCCCCTCCAAATGCTGGGTAATCTGACTGTGGACTCTGTAAGGTCACAAAGTGCCAGAGGAACCCCAGAGGCTTTAACTCTGACCAAGCTTGCGTCTTCTGTAAAGAGGAGTGTGAAATTTACAACCAGCCAGGGATGGAATGAAAACCCTAGCCCAGCCACTAACTAGTTGTGCAGACTTAAGACATTTACCTTCTCTAAGCCTCAGTTTCCTCACCCATAAAATGCGAAATATTTCCTCCCTCACAAATGTTTGGGAATTTAAAAGGGATAATGCTGAAGCATGCAGCAGGCGCTCAATCAATGCACTCAACCTCACTATCTTCGGTGCCACTCTCTGGCCCCTGAGGAACCAGGCAGAAGCCGCCACTCGTTTCTGGCGGCTCTGGGCCGCCAGCTTCACCTGCATCCGTGTTTCCACACACATCCCAGGAGCCGAGGGCCCCGTCCTGCCTTCTAGAAGCCTGGCTCTCACCCTGTCACCCCGCTCCATCTGATCTGGGGTTCTCAGCAGATGTCCCTCCCCTGCAGCCCATGGCACGGCCTCCAGGGCGGCGCTCACTGCCCACATGGTGCTTCTCAGCTTGCGAGTCTCGACCCCCCCAGCGGCAGGCAGGACTGAGTCCTGGTCGCCTCACAGAGTCCTGCTCCCCAGTGCGGGGCCGGCGTAGAGCACACAACATAAATACATTCAGAAACAGTGATGTGGACAATAATTCAACTAGCTGGCCATGATTTGTTCAGCTGCTGTGTTAATAAAGCACAACTCTTTTCTCACTACTGTGGGGCTTTGACAGAGAAACTCAGTCTGACCCTAGAGGGTCAGAGCAGACGGGGGTCCAAGGAGAAGGAAGCCCCATCCACCCCCGGAGCCAGACCCTCTGCCCCGGGCTCAGTCCCACCAAACCACGGACAGCCAGCAACATCCCAAGCAAGCAGAGCAGGGCTTTCTCCCAGCACCCAGGGCCTGGACGCCTCTCGACTGCAGAGACCGGCCATCCCCCCTCCCCCGAGACCAGAACCGTCACAGTCAGTCCTGTCCTCCTGTCCTTTCAAGGTCAAAGAGCTCTGCCCATGCCTCGAGGTGTGTCGTCTGAGCTGATGGGGGGCGGGGGCGGGGACACGACTACCAGAGTTCCAAGGGACGGGAAACCTAAAATGCCAGCTTCTCAAGATTCGGGCCCAGAACCTGGGCCCCCCAGATTCAAGGCTGTGAATCCCACTGCTTGACTGACGTACTGCCAAAGTATTGGCAGCCATTTTCAATCCTCCACAGCGACTATCCAGGTAGATGTGAGGGTCGTGGCCCTCGCAGCCCGTATTGTCTTTCAGTGAATTGCTCACCTCTGGATCTGCGTTCGCTGCCTCAACCAGCTATCTCTGGCCCAAGCAAAGCACAACCATTTTCCTTGTGAAATCCAAAAATCCCAAGATCTCACTGTAGGTAGGTACCGTTGCAGGTAGCACTGGGATCGTATTAAACTTTAATTTACAAATTTGACTAGCGTCCTCGCCTACCTGTGTAATTGCTGAATGTTCACTCTTCACTCCAAGTCTCCCCAAGTCGCTCCTGGGAGGTCCAGGGGGCTTTCTCCAAGAAGGCATCCTATCTTCCAGGATTAAGCCTGCAGGTTGTTCACGGACCTCTTCTCTCCGCGAGAGCGTTTCAGCTCTCAAATACTACACATACAGCACGCACATGGCGTGTGTGGATGGGTGTTCACGGCACGTCTCCAGAGAGCAGGCCAGCAAACCCCGCCGAGGCTCTGACCCAAGCACGGGCAGCAGTCACGGGCTTTCCCGACACCATGCCCTCTTCTGTCCACCAACACCACTCTGGAGAGAGCGGCTCACATGGACACGCGCTTCTCCCGGTCCCTGCAGAGAGACGCCTGGTGGGCCCAGAGGCCCCCTCCCCTACCCTGTGCAGCCGCGGTGGGATGCTTCTCCCCCACAAGCTCAGAGCCAAAGCCTTCCCGCCCAGCCTGCAGGTTGACAGCCCTCGGCTCTGGAGTCCCTGTGTGAACGGACTCTGACCACACGTGTCAGTGCAGCCCGATCCGTTTGAGGCCTGGCAGTGTTCACCACTCGGGAAGGCTGTCCCGGGCCGGTGGTCTAACGTCTCAGTTTACGGCAGTTTGGAGTCAGGCACACATGGTTTGAATCACAACCCTTCCACTCACTAGACGTGTAGCCTTGGGAAAGGCTTCTAATCTCTCATTCCACATTCATGGAACAAGGATAATGGTGACTCTCTCACTAGGGAATTACAAGAATTAAATGAAATAAGGCTGCTTCATACAGAACCTGGCAAGAAATAAGTAAGTGCTCCACAACAGTAGCCATTACTTGGACGAGGATGGTGGTGGTGGTATGAGCCGACCAGCCGACCAGGCGATGGGCCTCTGCCATGCCCTGGTCCACGGCTGCCTGTGACTCCACAGCTTATCCTCGCTGCTCCGCCCCCAGCCTTACCACCCTGTCGTTTATCCACTCATTCATTCCCACAACACATGTTTGTGGAGTCACCATCATGAGCCACACATTGTGCTGGGGCGGAGGTGGGATACAGTGGTGACCCTTCCTGGGGTCTTCCCACACCACTAGCCATGGCCTGCTGTGTCTGGTCCCGTTCCGAGTCAGGAGAAGCTGGCTCCCTAGGGGCTGGCCCTTCATGGGGCTCCCATGCTGCTTCTGGAGCCCCAGCTCCCGGCCCCCTCCTCCATCATGCTTCTATGCTTCTCCCCTTGGTCCCTGAGCAAAAAACCCAGGGAATCGAGCTCAGGCCTGCGGGTTTGCCTCAGCCCACCCTGCCAGCACCTTTAGCTCATTCCCCCAACCAGAGAGAGCTACCGTTTACTGAGAGCCTCTAAGCCATAGCACCCACGCATTAGGAGCCAGCTTCTCCACCTTACAACTGAGGCAGCGAGGGCTGAGGGGCGCTGAAAGACGTGCCCAAGGTTGGCGCGGAAGTAGTGGGGCCAGGACGCAAACCCAGAGCTGTGTGAGAAGTGATGATGGGAGCCTGGACGTGACTAAAGCCACGTAGAGAGGTGACGGACAAATTTCCCACTTGTTTTGGAGGGGTGGCTCATCCTTTGGCATATTTTATTTATGTGTGTCTCCCTGTGGTGGGCACGGAAACCAGTGCCTGGGAAAAGAGAGCAGGAGTGCAAACAAGAGAGCAGATGGCTGGGGCGGGCAGAAGGGAGCCCCTGAGGTGGGGGAACCCGCAGCTCCCGCAAAACCCACCCCCCATCTCGGCGACCCGGCTGGTTTTCTTTCTTTCACATGCCCCTTTATTCTTGAGCCAGTCTGAGTGGGTTTTTGTTTTCTGCGAGGTGCTTTCTAATTAAATCAAGCATCACGAGAGCAGCCCCCTCCCCACTTGTGGGTCCAGTGCTGGAGTGCAACGTGGGCCCCAAGGTTGGTCCCTGACTCACTGTCTACACAGCAGCAGCCTTTTTATACTTTTTAAACAAAAGCTGGGTTTTTGTCCTTTTTTCTTTCTGTATTTGTTTGGAAGGAACAAAATGTTCTGATCTATTCCACGTAGAATGTGTACCTCATTCAACACCATTCGCAAAAGTGTCCCAAAATTGAAAATTGTTGTGGACTAAAATTGCCAGGCCTCTCCTGCATTTATTTTTTGTCTCAGGATCAAGCTGTGATGAAGAAAGAAGATGTTTGGTACAGGTAGAGACGGTTTTCTCAAACATAACATACAGAATCATCCGACCATCTTCATCCATCCCAACAAAATCGTAGTTCTTCCAAGTGGATGGATGCACGGGGACAGACTCCATGACGAGGGCTTTGGGAGTGAAGAACAGCCAGGTCCTCCTCACACAGGTGAGAACCACGGAGGGAGGGGCGCCTGGGCTCAATGCAGGACGCCCTGCTTGTCGGTTCCGGCTCTACCTGCCCGCTCTGCAAACTGGGAAGAGCCACTTAAGGTCTTGGAGCCTCGGCTCTAACATTGGAAAGTGGGGGGAAGCAGACAGGAGGCTTGAGGGTTGGATGGACGTATACATAGCATCTGACTAGTAAATGTGACGAGAGGCACTCAACAGATGTTCCTTTTACTCTCAGAGAAGCAGTGCTCAATAAACCATAACGATCAATAATTAGCCAACCAATCCATCGCCCACGGGCTGACTCACAGCAAACCCAGAGTTAGGAAGGCCCCGAAGTGGATGGATGACCTCTGACCTGCTGCCGCTGAAGCTCCCCATGCTTCCTCAGCTCTGGCTCCTTATAGCCAACACAGGCTCCAGAGCTCAGTAAACCGTGCGTCCCCCTTCTAATGCAGCCTGAGCTCACACCCCACCTGCAACCGTGAGGGGCTCCTTGTAGAGCTATGGGTCCCACCCCCCTCATGCTCCCCTCTTCTCCTTACAGGCACCTGAGAATTCGGTTTGTTTGGGGTGTAGATATAATTGCAGACCATTTAGATAGCGAAAGAACAAAGTATCCCATGTACTATGAGCCACTTCAGGACCTATTGATGTGACCCCTATGCGCAGCTCTTGCCTGGTCATGAAAGCAGGTATTTGAGGAACTTGTAGGCAATGTGGGTCTCACAGCCAGAAGGAGTGGGGCAGGCAGGCTGCGGGCTCTCTGCCCCGTCCGCCCCTCGTCCCTACAGGCCCGCCCAGCGACGTGCGGCTGCCAACGTTCCCGAAGAAGGAAGTCAGAGTGGCCAGCCTCGCGAGCTCCCGGGCAGCGCGACTAGAGGAAGGAAGGTGGGCAGCGCCTGGAGGGAGGGCCTCAGCCGCCCCACCCTGAAGCACCACGGAAAGACAGGCTTGAGCGTGCACCCCTGGCCGCCTGGCCGTGCCCCCGCCCCGCCCTCATTCCCTCGCTGTGAACAAACCCCCGTGGCAGGGGCTCCAGGATCCAGCTCTCCGGTTAAGGAGGTTGCTCTCCAGCTGAGACAAATCGCAGCAGGAACCTGCAGCACCGGCCAAGAGCCAGGACCAGGAGGAGCCGAGAGGAGGAGGAGGAGGCCGCGGCTCAGGTGCTCACGGACAGTTTCAGCAGTGGGGGCCAAAGTCACCAAGCGAAGCCCTCGAGTTTGTCCTGGGTTTGCACAGAAGCAGGTCCAGCAGGAATAAGGAAGCGCGTCAGGGCCCTGGGAGCCCAGAGGTCACGGCTCCTCTCCCTGGTGACAGGAGGAGGCTGCCAGGCCTGCATTGGAAGACAAAGGCCAATGGACCAGGGCTGGCAGGCCAAAAAGTCTGGCCTTGGTGCGAGAGGCCACAGGGACAAAGGTTCCTTGAGTGACTTGTAGGTGCTGTGTTTTGGAAAAATGAGCCTGGCAGGGACAGATTTTAACCTATTTATGTATTTACCTGATTTCTAAATGATTTTTCTTTTCCTCCCCAAAGGCCCAGCTCTCAAACATGAAAGCTCCTTAAAAGAGGAGAAAAAGGAAAGACATGCGCATCCTCTCCTGTGGTAGAGGCTTGCATCTATGCCTTATCTTTCCAACTGGAGGGAGAGCTCTCGGAGACCAGGGGCCGTGGCCCCACGATGGCCTGCAATCAGCAGGAGGGGAACTGGTGGCTTCTGCCAGAGGCTTTCCTCTCGGGGTTTCCCTAGAGCCACGGGATGGACCTTAGGGTCACAGGATGTTGGAGCGTGAAGAAATTTCCTCCAGGCTCACAGTTGTGGAAACGGAGACGGGACTTGAGAGACCACACAGTAAGTCGGGGAGCCTTGTCCAGAGCCCAGCTGGGCCAATTCCTGGTCCGCGTAGGTCTTCTCATAGTCAGGAGCCGACTGGATGGGAGAGAAGACGGGGGGCCTCAGGCCAGTGGGCAGCTGTCTAGGGCTGTGCTGGACTTACGCGGCCAGGCTGGCCTCTCCACACTCCGCAGAGTGCTCTGAGTTGCTGGAAGGCTTGGTCCCACTGTGTCCAATCACGACGGCCTTGCTGGTGCTCCGTGCATTTTAGAATTCATCAAGGTCAAAGAAATTTAACTGCCGTCCCATATATACCGGGAATAATTATTTCAAAATTCCTAACTATCCCAGACTCATAAAATATGGGAGTGGAGAGGGATTTTGGACACTAGCTAACGCAATTCCTCCTTATACATACGGGAAAGCTGAGGCCCGGGGAGGCTAGAAGACCTGCTTGGGATGATGCAGTTAATCCAGAGCAGGCCTGGCACTGAAGCAGGGCCTGCTGAGTCTGGCTCACAGGCCGTGTTCACGGTGCCGGTGGAGAGCTGCCCCTCACAGGCAGGAAAAGGCCCTGGAGGAGGAGAAATGGAGCGCCCAGGGGAGGGGCTTGGAGTACCTCCTCGCAGCTCCAGAAACTGTTGCCATGGGGAATTGCAGGCTCGGTGTTGCTAGGAATTCTGACTTTACAAGAGAAAAGGAAAATCAGATTTTAATGTGAAATCCCCACCTCTTAAAAGGTCTGCAATTGAGTCAAAATTTGGAACATTCTCTCAATCCCAAACTATATGTCTGGGAGCCAGATTTGGCACACAGGCCTCTGACCTGTGACCTCTGACCCAGACGATGGTGACCTCGTCTCCACTAAGTGAAACTGCCTCTGCGGCCTCTATTCCCGAGCCAGCCTTTGTAAGCCTGTTTGCTGTCTGGTAAGGGAGAGGGCATGGGGCCCCTAACTCCAGCTCTCCTCGAAGCCCACTCACCTGTCCCCTGCGAGTGAATCAGTTTGGCTCCAGAGCTCCCCAGTGCAGCTCGGGGTTTTGGTGACGCAAAATATTCAATAGCCTTGACATAAGACGTGCATATGGGCCACAGGGGAATGTGACGGCTGATCCCAGAGTTCATGTTCAATGAACAGCTGCAGGACACCCCGAAAAGAAATGAGGAGAACAGCCCTTTGCATTTACTGTTGAAAATTAGCAAGACATCTTTGAAATTAGGTTCCAAGTGGAAAAGTAAGTAAAACAGGAAAGCGTGGCCTCGTCTCAGTAGGGTTCCAGCATCAGAGAGAAACGCCTCTGGGTGGAGAGCTAGTGTGGCCACACTCAGCTGCACATTTACGTGGACACTGATTCTGACAAAATCCCATTCCTTACTTGGAAATTCATGGGAACCTCTGTAACTGGATAAAAGGCCTTTCCGACGTTTCCCACCCTCCAGCCTTCAGGAGCCTGTGCTGTCCCATTCCGGGGAGAAAGGCTCACGGCCCTGCTAGCCCGCACGGAATCTTCTGGCTGGCCCCGTTGGGTTCAGTTTTCAGAGCCTTGAGCTCTGAGAGGTTAGGGGCTCCGCACACCTCCCACCCCCCCACACACGCACTGTAATTCAAAACAAACACCAAACCTGAACACAAACAAAACTCAAGTTATAATGAAGTCAAAATAGCCTTTGTGCTGGACTTTTTTCTGATTGAAAAGTTCCAGACAAGTCCACGGAAGTAGAGCTTTCTTCATCTTCTGTGCCCCTGCTCTTCGTGCTGCTAGCCTGCTGGGTAACAGAGCCCTGGCCTCACGAGGACTCTGAAAGGAGAAGAATCCTGGGCCACCTGTGACCAAGGACGGGTGCCACAGGTGCTCCCTCAGAGACCCAGGACCTAGCTCGGCAGCCATCGCCTGCTTTACAAATGGGGAACCTGAGGCCATCAGTTGGGGTCGTAGCAGATAGCAAGTAGCGAATTGTGGACTTGACCCTAGATATTCCAAGTGCACCCCACTGCTTCTCCCCTTCCAATGCAAAATAGCCTCCCAAGATCTCCATGAAAGGAAAAGTAGGTTTTCAATGCTTCCCTTAGGAATTCCTGGGTTCTACTTTGACTGGTGTAGCTGGTGGCAAGTTGATTTGCGTATATTTTTAAAAACTTACCTAAGATGGTTTTATGATCCTGGCATAATAAATTATGCACCCTGGGCTAAGTAAGGAAATGCGTGTTCTAATTAATTAGGTATGCAAAATACGAGTATTGGACCTGAAACAAAGAAAGGGACTGGAAGAGTTCAGGGTAAAGACTCATAAATTAGCTCCCAAAGAAATGAATTAATTGCTTCTGCTTCCTGTCCCCCCACTTCATCCTGCAAACACGCTACGAGCCTGTTTTCCTTCCGGCCTTTCATCTGCCTTTGAAGCTCCCTGTTTATGCCGTACCCGGCCTCCCTCGCCTGCTCAGGGCCCCCCACCCACAGACCCAGCCAATGAGGCCGAGCCACGGATAATTAGTCTGAACTGAAAACATAATCTGCTCAGGGTAATTGACTCTATATGAAGTCAGCTTAAAAAAAAAAAGCAGCCTATTTTGGGCTTCACAGATTTGCATATGACGTGATTATTTCTTGAGTTGAATTGAAATCATAGGAGGCCTAATCCCCTTTTAGAAGCCACTGCTGGGAATTCTGATGGTGCTACGGGAGGAAACAAGATAAAGTCTTGAAGCAGAGCACCGTACGTGTACCCAAAGCACAGAAGGCAAGTGGAATTTTCCTAAAATGTTCATGGGGTAAGAATGACTCAAACTCGGGAAGACGCTTATCCCCGGCTTTGGGGGCCGTCAAGGACCTCTCTGAACTGGCCCAGCCCCCATCCCCAACCTCAGTTGCCGCAGCGACCCCGGAGCCTCGTCCAGACACGTCCTTCACCGCAAACCCTGGGCTGCACCTCTGGAAACCCACTTGGGCAGAACTAAGCACAACGGGCAGGCCATGGGTTCCTGTCTCTGCACGACACCTGCACCTGTATGGGCCTCACCACTGGCTCCCACCAGCCGGCTATTTTGAGTGCTTACAACATGCTCAGAATAGCTAAAGGGATGAGCTCTGGCTGGGGCTCTGGGAAGGACCCCCAGACCACACACTAGCCGAGGAGAGAGCTGCTACGCCTGCCACAAGCAGGAAGGGCAGGGACGAGGAGGCCCACGCTGGGACCGCTGCCTCCTGCAGCCACGGCACACGGCGCCTTCAGAGCCATTCCCGCCAGCTTGTGGGAGAAAACAAATAGATACTTCTCAACATCCACAAGGCTGGTAATAGACCCTGGACACACCACGGAAAACGCCAACGCTGCACAACTGTCTGCCAACAGAAAGAGCAGATGCGGAAACAGAGCATTCACCCCACGTCTGTCTTTAACTTGCACATGAGTGCATCACACCGGCGTAATCTAAGCCACGTCCAGAAATGAACTTGGTGCTGCAGGGAGCCTGAGAACTATCCCTGCAGCTTCCTGTCATCCGCAGAACCGTCAGGATGCTGGAAGGAGAGGGCTGGATGGTGGTCGAGAAGAACCTTTGCTCAACCTGGACATGTGCCTCTGAAACACTGCAGCGGAGGCTGCAGCGAGCAGATACGGAGATCGGGTGCTCCTAAGAGAGCTTCTGTATTGGTGATGTAAGTCTGGGGGTTATTAATGTATAGGTGGAAACAGAAGTAATGAATTAGTTGGCACGGATGAGTTCATCTAGGGAAATAACATAAAATGACAAGAAAAGAGAGCCTGGGATTGGGCCTTGGACTCTTCCAGTATTTAATGTTTGGAACTAAGAGGGTGAACCCACAACAGAGACGGAGAAGGAGCAGCCAGAGGGGTAGAAGAAAAGTCAGGAGGGTGTGATGTACTAGAAGCCAAGAGAAGAGAGTGTTTAAGCAGAAGGGACTGATGGTCAGCGTTAAATGCTGCTGAGAGGCCGAGTCAGAAGGGGCTGAAAAGCGTCCAGCGGATTCAGCAACGCTGAGCTGAAGCTAATCAGAGGCGTTTGCGGAGCGAGTACGAGATGAAGACGTGGAGGCAGCGGTATAGAAGGCACTTTCAAGAAATGCAGCTGTTCGGGAGGTTGTTCGATGTACGAGTCAAGAAAAGGCGTGTTTTCAGATGGTAGGGCCTTGAGCAGGTTAAAATGTCAACCGGGAAAAGTGAGTCAAGGAGAGAAATCCGCACTGTGGCGTCAGGACCTGGAGAAGGCAGGGGACGAGGAGGCGAGCTCCGAGGCACAGGTGCAGGCCTTGGCCCTGGCTGGCCCTCGGCTGAACCAGGAGCGGTGGAGGAGAGGACGGTGCAGAGGTCGGCAAGTTTGCAGATGCAACGGGGAGGAAGGGAGAGAGCCCTGTGGAGGCCCCTCTCCTCTGCAGGAGGCCAGGCAGTCTGCTGGCGCGAGGGGGGAGCTGGGGGGACTCTTCCTCCAGACAGAAGGTGCCTTTGCCTGCCCCTCCCGCCCCCGTTTCTGGCAGAGTGGGCCCACCTGACACACCCATGGCCACTCACGCTTTACCAGGGCTGCCACTGCCAAAATGTAATTCCAGGGCCAAATTCCTGCTGTCACCTAGGCATACAACGCGGCCCAGTGAAAAAGACCAAGCTCAGAGGACAGGGCCTGGGTGCCGGGGGTTGGGGATTGTGATTTTCGAGGTGTCATTGCCTTGGGAATCGTGACATGCTCTAGGGAGCGGATGTGGCTCAGGCAGTTGGGTGCCCACCTCCCACATGGGAGGTCCTGGGTTCAGTTCCCAGTGCCTCCTGAAGAAGACAAATGGACATGGAGCAAAAGCAACGAGCAGGCAGTGAGCAAACAGAACAACGAGCAGACAATGAGCAGGCAGCCAGCAAACAGAACAACGAGCAGACAATGAGCAGACAGCCAGCAAACAGAACAACGAGCAGACAACGAGCAGGCAGCGAGCAAACA